>VZRH01002850.1:2392769-2404339 GCA_013397555.1 Urocynchramus pylzowi | reverse complement strand
TTTTTCCTTAGGTTCAGCCGTTTTTTTTTTTTTTTTTTTTTTTTTTTTTTTGCCTCACAGATCAACTTTGGCCTAAGAAAAGACAAAGTCATCACCTATTTTCCACAAAACAAATCCAAAATTTAAAAATAATCTGGCTTTTAACTATAGATTTTTTTCCAATTTTTTCCACTTTATTTTCTGTTATTGAGAGCCACAATACGTAACAGTACAAGTGCTGTGATAAACAGACGACAGGACAGATTACCATGTTATCTTTTAAAAGCCAAAACAGATTCAGGGTTAGAAAGATGGGAAATTTCTATAGTCTGAAGTACTGACACTGATTTCCTATTCCTGCCTTACTTGCCAGGCTAGGACCTTGCAACTGATTTGCTACCAGTAACAGGGTCTCTGACCTGCTGATGAGATAAGGAATCTCAAAATGAGACCCTGCAGAAGCAGGGTCTGTACTAGGTAGGGAAAGGGCATATCACTGCAAGTTCAAATCCCCTTCCACAGAACTGAATCTTGATGCCCTGTAGATGCTGCTGGTGATTGGATCACCAGAGATGCCTGGTCCTTGAAGCTTGGAAACTGACTGTGTGTTGAAGATTCACTGGCAGCCTTAAAAGCCCGTTGGCTCTGTGACTTATTTTGTTTAGGGATGTTAGGACAATTGACATCTATGCAGATAATTTGCAAAAGTTTCTCGTAGCAACTCTAGGTGCTGCCATCTAAATTGGTAGCATGCTTCTTTTAGGTTTCTCAGCACAGGAAAGATGTGCACTTGCTAGAGTGGGTCCAGAAGAGGGCCACAAAATAACCAGAAGGATGGAACACCTCTCATGTGAGGAAAAGCTGTGGTAGTTGTTGTTGTTTGGTCTGGAGAAGAAATGGTTTTGGGGAGACCATATAGTAGCTTTTGAAAACTTAAATGGCACTTATAAGAAAAATGGGGAGAAACATTTTAGTAGGGTTTGTATGATAGGACAAGGGGTAATGTTTTTAAACTGAAAGAGTGAAGATTTGGACTACATAGAAAGAAGATATTTTTTACAATGAGGGTGGTCAAATGCTGCCACAGGAGATGGATGCCTCATCCCTGAAAACATTCATGGTCAGAGCTCTAAACATCCTAATCTATTTGATGATGTCCCTGCTCACTGCAGGTGGGTTGCAACTTTAAAGGTCACTTCTAACACAAACTATTCTATGATTCTATTACTATTTTGCTGTTTCAGCATTTCTGCCCAGATTTAACTCTTTCTTTTCCCCTGTATCTTCTGTGGATTGGTTAGTGTACATTCCCAGCTGCATAAAATGATGCACACTTGTGTTAAGAGGCACAAACATCCATTTATGGTTTTTGTGCCAGTGGATTGGGTTAACCCTAAACACTGACAAATGCCAGGCTACAAAGAGTGAGTCACATCACAGGCAGTGTTCTACATCTTCAGAACATGAAAATACAGCCAAGAACTCTTTATGGAAGTTGTCAAGAAATTTTCAAAATTCACATGCTTCATAATAGTCTCTAACTGAAGGGGCAAAAAATACTTTGATATTTATCATTAAATTTATAGAACTCCCTAAATGGAAAAAAAATAGTTCATAGTTTATGAACTATATGGAAATTCAAATAGAATACTTAAAAGTTCTTTGAATGATTTACATATGTTCTAAACATGTCATGGACAAAGAAGAATTGTCCGGTGAAGGCTTAAACAAACTATCTAATACTTGTAAAGATGTCTATCAACTCCTTATAAAATGTTGAAAGCACCTACTTAAGAGCAAGTTGTTCAAGCAACAAGTAGCAACGTTGCCTACACCAGCTGGTTGGGTCCTTTCTCAGGTTTCAAGACATTTGGATTTTCCTGAAATATTTCAAACTATGATTCTTCAAACACTCTGGTGTTTTCTCAAAGTTCTATCAAAAGAGCAATCAGTATCTAGAAACAGTGATGGATCGCTGACAGTGATTTATCTTGTTAGAGACAATGAAAACTTTTCTTGAGTTTAGTGCCATATGCACCCAGTCTGAAAAGAGTAAGTAACTGGTAACAAAGCACAGGACATTGTCAAAATTTTCTGTATGTACTAAAATTGTCTTCACATTTTTATTTTTTTGAGAAAAAAGAAAACTAACTGGATACATAGCTACAGAAGCTAGTTATGTATCCAGAAGACAACTTTTTTGTGGTTATCAAGACACATAGATCTTAAGCCCAAGTGAAGCTCTGCAGATTAAATACTAGTTTGACATCATTTAATTTACTACTTCCATTAAAATGTAAGTCTGAAAATTTCGAAGTAATAATCAGTATTCCCTTTATTTTTTCTTCGTATTTCCAAATTTTCCAAACTTTTTAATAGGTTTATTTAAATGCATCTGGCATATTTTCAATGTCTCTCTGTTGGAAAATGCAGAGAACGTTTCCTCATGCAGTATACCACAACCTTTAAATGTAGAGGCAATACAAAAATGATAATTCTCTTTCTTGATCCTCTTTAACTCTCCAATTCCACAAACAGTTAAGATCCAGACCATCAGATCCAACATCTTGCTAGAACAAAGTCAGAATCTGAATCCAGACACAAGGATTATTTACTAAGACTGCCATTGTAGCAGGCCTCTTTTATTTACAGTGAGACAACTCTGGTCTCCACTAGTGATACACTGCAAGGTAGTAATTCTTAATTTCGCCAGGGTCTTGTAAACTAACAGCAAAATAAGGATTCCAAGTGCACATGGAACAAAGGAGAAGTTCTACTTGACACTCAGGTCCTCTGTGGTCTCAGAAATGGCTGTGTTGATTTTGGCTTCTGAGGAACCATGGTGCTTACAGCCCACAGCAGAAGGCAGCATGTAAAGGCTGCTCTCTGGGGCTGTTCGGGTTCGATCTGGCCAGCTTTGGACCCTGGCCCTCACAACTTTACAAGGACAAAAGTAAAAGACACAAGGTGCTCTTTCCTCTCGGGATGAACGTCCCATTTTATGTGGAACTACTGCAGCCGTCTGGTGGAGGAGGCGGCGTCCCTGGGGGGAAAGAGAGGGAATGCCTGATGGCGGGAGACATCAAACTGGGGGAATGGGGGGTGAAGGAAGAGGACCACAGCCAATGGGATACAAGTGAGGAAGGGGCGAGGGGAGGAGTAAACCTGGGACAAACCACTACCATCCGGGCTTGGTGGGGGGGGAAGACCGTGTGATAAGAGAAGATACAAACATACTATTCACTGCAAAATACAAAACCCAGTGCAAAACAACAACAAAATAAACTATTTAGTGCAATACAACACCTCCCCCTTTTCTGTTAAGAAAAAATTGAAAGAAAGCGTCGGGCCTATTCTGACCCAGATTATGAATTCGTCCACCACTCATGATTTGCGGGCCTGTTACTTTGCTTTAAGTCCACAAACTCTGTGCGGTTGACTTCTGAGGTAGTGGAGATTAAACTGTTGATAGCTTTTCAAAAGTATGTGAAGTAGAATTCCGAACGCTAACATGTTTAGAAAAATAATAACAAAAAACAACATAATTGTCTTAATTATGGAAGCCCATCACCCCGAGAGTCCCCAGTCCTTGAACCAGTCCCCAGTCTGCTGAACCAGTCCTTGGATTCCTGCTTGCCTTGTCTGATCAGGCTTTTCATTTCTTGGAGAGCTGTGTGGATGCTGGGTGCTTTCAATGTTAAGTTCAAGCAGCAAAGTCCTTCAAATTCCTGGCACTTGTGTCCATGCAGCAGGAGGAGGAAATCTATGGCTGCACAATTTTGGAGTGTGGGCTGCCTGGTAATCTCCTCGTCCTCTAGGAGGGAGCTGATGGCCATGGATGTCAAGTTTCCCTGTTTGACTACCCAGCACTATAGGTGGCCTAATTCACCTAGAGCTTTGGCTGCTGCAACCCATGGATAGAACAGGGATACAGCGATTTGCTTTAACTTGGCCCAGTGAAAAATTTCTGAATCACAATTTGGGTCCAAATCATCAACGCTTCTCTTTTGCGTTTTGCTGGCCAAATCGTTCTTATGAGTCCATTCACCAATCATGGTTTGGTTGGGTGTCAACAGGGACAACCGCCCGACGGTACATGGCCCTCCTAAAAGCTGAGAAGAAATTCCTGCCCATGCCCAGTCCCCACAAATTAAAAACAAACCTTTAGGGAGGCTTTTGGGATGTGAATGGTATGGGTTATCTGGTGTGACATGGCTTAAAACATTACACCACCGTCTGGCAGTGAACTTCTCTCGGTATTGCAGTAGGTTGTTAAAAGGTTTAGTGTTGGAAAGTGGGGCAAAGATATAGTGTACACAATATGGTGCAGGAGAGGAATTCAACAGCTCTAACTCCTGGGGCTCCTGAGCTGCTCTGGGCAACTTTGGCAGCCAATCTTTGATGAGGTTCTTAATTATTATAGCTCGCCATTGACAGGTTTTCTTTAGTTGTGTGTGGTGTGATTTGGGATCTGGGTCAGGCATAGGTGTGTCAAAATTGGCTGGAAACTTTCCAGCTTGTAACAGAATCCCTACCAGGCAGGTAGACACAGGATCTCTCGCTGCTGCAGTGGACAGGCATACATTTTCCTGTTGAAGCATCCATGCCAGGGTCACCCAGATATTTTGGTGTGGCTGAGGGATGATCCACACAGCTGTCAGACTGCTCAGTGCTAACAGGATGACAACTGAGACAGAGCTCACTATGAGGTTGGGTGGGAGGTAGATTTTCTTTTCTAAATAGAAAAACAAACATTTTAAAATACATTCAAGTTCAGGGGTTTGCCAGAATGTAGCTGAATCTTTTAGGAAGATTCTTCCTCCTCTTTCCAGTGGTGTCTTCTCTTTGAGGCGACAGCTGCTTGTGTCTCATCCCCGTCTGCTGGAGCTGGATTTTTGGGGATGAAAGGTTTTACCCACTTTTAGAGTATCCATCGAGGACCTGTAAGGGTGGGCACACACGCGTAGCCATGCCCCCAGGTAATGAGCGCATAAGGACCTTTGGTTTCACAAGTTTTTGGGTCCTTAATGAGAACTAGTGGATGCTGTGATACTTAAACTAATTGTTACTGTGGAAATGCTGTACTACCAGAGGACTCATATTTTCAAAAGAACAATTCAAAAAGTTAATCATAAACAGGCTTTGCAGAGCTTTTGTTGTGGTGTCATCCATGCTGCTGAGCTGCTCTGCCTAAGCAGGACTTGTTTGAGCGTCCTGTGGTGGGCACACTCAATCACAGCTTGACCTGTGGGGGGTGGGGAATGCCTGTTTTATGCTCCACCCCCCACTGCTGGACAAACTCTAGGAACTCCTTAGAGGCATACACTAAGCTGTTGTCAGTCTTAATCTCCCTAGGGATATACAACAGTAGCATATAAACCTGAGGTTTGAGTTTGGGCCTTTTTAGCAGCAAAAGCTTTTGTTGAGAAATTTTATATAAGCATTTTGTTTTAGCTGATAAATGGGAGACGAAAGCAACACAGAGTGTTTCACTTCACAAAGAAGTGAAAACAGAGAGTAAGTAGACTAAACAGCATGAAAAAATACTACNCACAAGTTTTTGGGTCCTTAATGAGAACTAGTGGATGCTGTGATACTTAAACTAATTGTTACTGTGGAAATGCTGTACTACCAGAGGACTCATATTTTCAAAAGAACAATTCAAAAAGTTAATCATAAACAGGCTTTGCAGAGCTTTTGTTGTGGTGTCATCCATGCTGCTGAGCTGCTCTGCCTAAGCAGGACTTGTTTGAGCGTCCTGTGGTGGGCACACTCAATCACAGCTTGACCTGTGGGGGGTGGGGAATGCCTGTTTTATGCTCCACCCCCCACTGCTGACAAACTCTAGGAACTCCTTAGAGGCATACACTAAGCTGTTGTCAGTCTTAATCTCCCTAGGGATATACAACAGTAGCATATAAACCTGAGGTTTGAGTTTGGGCCTTTTTAGCAGCAAAAGCTTTTGTTGAGAAATTTTATATAAGCATTTTGTTTTAGCTGATAAATGGGAGACGAAAGCAACACAGAGTGTTTCACTTCACAAAGAAGTGAAAACAGAGAGTAAGTAGACTAAACAGCATGAAAAAATACTACTTACAGTTAAATATCCTTTTATGGATGGCAGCCTATTACCAGGTCTAGAAAAACTTGTTCACATGAAGTTCAAACACTCAACAACAAAGCATATTACTGTAACATATTGGACCAACTTGAGAACTATTAAAATTGCCAATGTTTACATTTCAGGTATATGTGTGCATCCATTTTTGCAGGCATATCATAATCTGAGCTATCAGAAGGCACTGTTTTTCCTGTAGTTATATAGACTGGCTAGTTTTGGCCAAAGTTCCTTGGTACTGTAAGTGGTATTTGTGAGGATAGAAACAAGGAATTATTTTACAGCAACCAGCGTTTGAACTGATGCATAAATCACCACAAAATGATCTGCTTTTTGAGTATGATGCTTATGAGAGATTCCCACACACACTGCACAAGAGGAGTTTGGGCCTAGATGATAAGGATTTGGGGGTGGTGTGCTCATTATATCATCCACGCTGGTCCAGAATTCAAGATCAGGAGTGGAAACACACAAAACAATTTGACATTTGAATAGTGCTAAATCTAGGAAGGGAGATAAATTGTATCTTTTTCTTGGAAACTCATGGTCTCTGAAAGAATTTGTGCCAGCAAACAAGTAACTGGATTAAATCCAACACATTTTCAGCAAAACAGTGTTTAATTCACAATGGGCCTGCTCTCTGTGAATTACAGCTGATCACAAACGCTTTCCAAGCAGGGTAAAACTGTGCTGTTCTAGTTTGGTAGCATTTCACATTTGCTGCATGGTGAAAGGTTATGGTGAAAGGGTGTTGAGAACTAAGCCTACATGGTATCACAGGTCTTGGCTCGTTGTACAGAGGATTTGTTAGGAAAGCAGCTACATTGGTGCAAATCCTCTGTATTGGCAGAGCAAACAACCACACACACTGCGCAGTGTTGCAATCCATCTGGGTTTCAAGTGGGATTAAATTCTGCAACCCAGGCTAGACAGGGGAACTGTATAGCCACAAACCCTTACCTTGCAGGAGCACACACAAATGGAAGGACTTAGCCACTTCTCTACAGCAAATTCATCCATGAGCTCTGTAGTCACAAGTGTAGAAAAAGGATGGGATAGGGGAGGGGAGGGGAGGAGGTGGGATGGTGTAGGAATATTTTGGTCTGTTCTTGTACTGCCTCAGTTTTACATCTGAACATAAGGATGGATAAGCTTCAGACAGTTTAACACTTCACATTAGTTCATGATCTCTTTTTCCTGGATCAATTTTGTGTAATTATGAAGCCATGCAAGCTTTTCTTGATGAATTTTGTGCTTTATCAAAGACTAGTTCAGTGAGGCTAAACATATTCACTACATTTAATAAAACTGAAAATAAATGAGTGGAAAGAGTTGTCTTTATCCTCCTTCCAAGACATTGTTGTTCTTTCCAGTGTTCTTTGGAGTGTATTCTTCAAAGGCTTGTCCAAGCTAGTTATAAGCCTTTTTATTTAAAAAGAACTGTATTAAGACATGATTTTGAGCAATGCTGAATAAACAGGAACTGTCCATCAAACCAGAGTTAATAAATGTTTATTTGTTTGAACCACTAGAACTCAGGAGCTCTGCTGTCCCTTCATTCCTGACATTTATGAGCCCAAAGAAATGGGAGATTCAGGTAGGTTTTCCAAAATCAGGAATGGATGCCCTCTGCATTACTTTTGTATAATACAGATTTGACATTTCCACAACCTATTTCTCCTCAGGATAAAATATTTCACTATTACAACAGTCTGCCAGTGAAATCTTTTCTCTCTCACAGTTTCCAAGTCAGCATCTTTTCCCAGATAAACCTTTGCCAGTCTTACGTAGGTTTGTCTAGTATGAACACAATGTGATTCATGGTGGTGATTACTTCAGTGTTTATAAGATTATTTTTATAACATTCTATAAGGATAACATAAACCTCCACCAGAAGGTTCTAGCATACCTCCTGATGTTTTAGTTGACTCTTGTTCTGCTCACAATTCTCACTGAACTATTTATAATGTTTTAGGTTTGGACTTGCCAAATCCTCATAGGGAAGAACTAAACCCTCTCACTCCTCTGACTTGTACTAAAGCTGTAATAAGGCCTTCTAAGAAAGGCTTTGAAAGCCCTCAGAAAGGCTCCTGACAGTGATTCTGATATCTCTTAGGACAAAGAAGCAGACTTCAAAGCCAGTACAGTCTTTGCCACACATAGATGTGGAGAACAGGAGCTCCACCTGCCCTAACACCAAATGACAGGGAATAGGAATGGAAGCCAGAGCTGGCCACAGCCTGCTGGGGACTGTGGGCAGAGCCAGAGAATACTCAGCAGGAGAATGCCACTGTCTGAAGCCTGTTCCAGACCAATGTGGCAGTAAAGGGTTATAGTAACTGCAGTCATAACCCTAAGACAATAGAGGATAAAACACTAAAACCATTTCAATAAAATGAAGCATAATGAGCCATTGGCTTCCAACCCTGTCTGGAAAGCCTGAGACTTGCTCATCCCCATGTCCCATATGACCTCCTGTGTCACCACAGTTCACTTGGCAGAACTGAACACATGAACACTCCCTGCTCCACCAAAGCACAAAGGTCTATGCTCCATTCACTGTCAGTGACTCCTATTGCTTCAAGGCACAGCTTGAAAACAGCTGAGAGGACTTCCAGAAAGCTCACAATTTACCTCCATCCTATAACATGTAGTGAGTGCTGAAGAGTACAAATGCACTTACTATCACAAAAAAGGATTTTGTTTCATTTTTCTGCAGAAAAAAAATACCTCTCCCAATCTTTTACCCTTTAAGAACTCAGACATATAAAGAAAGTCATGAGTCACCTGGAGCTACTCTAGTCAGACTACTGTAACTGCAGCTTGATAACGGTGTAGCAATGAAAAGACTCACAATCATAAACATTTTTGTCACCTCAGTATCTTCTGTGAATGAAGAAAAATCACAGTCTTGACATCATGACTGGTATCAGTCTGTCTTATGTCTGGGTTCAAGAGATATTGTCATAAAATTCTACTGTCAGCCAACAATTAATCTTAACAGCAAATTTTATAAATTGTTTTGTCTTCCATTCCTGGAAGCCTAGAACTTACATAGCTTCTCTCATCTATTCCATGTGCACTTTGAAGGATAATGGCACTCCATCTCTGCTTATAGATTCGACACCTGTAATTTTGCACAAAAATAAGCACAATATTAAATTAATAAATTAAATTTTCAAAAATCAATAAGGACAACAAATGAAAGTTGGTGGAAAGAGAGCAAGTGTTCTGTGAAGATCATTAGCTTTCCATACTACTGCCTAATTAATTTAAGGCTGAAATGGAATTATCATACCTTAAAGGGCAGATGATTTACTAAATACTTGCTTTTTTATTTTCCCTGAATTAAACATACAGTCTTAGTATCCAAGGCATAATTTTAATGCAATGAAAATATCCTATACACAGTAACTATAGATCAGTGAAAAAACAGGAAATCCTGTCTTTGATGGCATGAGAAAGTAAGTAAATAAAACTGTCCTCAGACTAGGAAAGTTTTCTCTCTGATGCAGCTGAGAAGCTCCCTTATGTTGGACTCAGTCTGGGATTAAACACAAGGGTTCAATTTCTAAAATTGTCAGTCAAGAACCTTTCAAACAACCTAAATTCATTTTGAAGTGCTGAAGGAAATACATGAAACAGAATCAAGCTATTCAGTATTCACAAAATACAGCTGATTTAAAGCAAACTATATAACCTGTTGCATGGGTGGACTTTTATCTCATGTGGGTTCAGTTAGCAAAGCTAAAAATATTAGCCAATACAAGGTTGGGGGCTGTCCTCTGAACAGATGCAGATGATAACCCTTGTGAGCTCAGCTGTCTGCTCCAATTGCCTTGCAAATGATAGTGTGTTTCCAGCACAAATTACAGGAATTTAGACAGTTTGTTTGTACAGAGTGAAATTGCACAACTATACAATTCTGCCCACAAGTACTGTGGAAGCACGGTGGAGGCTTCCTCGTTGGGGCTCTAAATACGAGTTACCAGGACTCTGTATAAATTCTTCCCAAATAAAATAATCCTTCCAATTCTGGGAAGTAACTATGGCCTAGCAATCTTTCTTTGTCCTTGGTACCACATATGCAACAAAGGTCATTATTTTTCAGTCATTTATTCTAAACTTCACATTTAGCTAAGTTGCTAACAGTTTCTGTCCAATTAAGGAGGGGTTCACAATATGAGTGTCATTTATTTTGAAGGCTCAGCTCCTGGAATCCTACGATCATTCTCCCACACTTCTTTTACAAATGCAAAATACAGGGTATGCTAGTGTTTGATAATAGACTAAAGCTGATTTATGTGTTGAAGGCAGTCTGTCCATGACATCACAGAGCTCCACACAGGCTAATTTCCCCTGTTGCACGGTTCAGCATCCTGATACAGCATGCACGTAAATTGCACTATTCATACAGTATACAGCAGGTACATTTCAAGCCTTCATGACTCCACAGGGAAGCACATGAAATGAAAATCATGAAAAGAAGAAAGATTCTACGAACCCTGCTTCTCTTATGGTTTTCTTGATATGGGGGCTAGGTTCATTAGTTCTGCACAGAATGCCTGATCTCTGCCATTGAGATAGGAGAGCAGTTTGGCTGCAAGCCCAGCCTGCCTCTCTACCTGCAACACTGCCAGCTCCCGCTGTCCTTAGGCTCTGTATCTCAGCCCTTCCCCTTTCAGAAGGGCTGTGCTGTCACAAACTCCCCGTGACCACCATTAAACATCACCGACGTGAAGCACTGGCACAAGGGCTGAGTGCCTGGCCCCCACAGCCCTCCCAAATCCTCCTCAACAGCACAGGATGACCCAGGGTGGAAAACTGAGTCCAAGACCCTGAGTAAGCAGAAAGTTCCTTTAACACCAGGCTACTGGGCCGTTCGTCAAATTTACCTAAGCATTTCAGCAGTACGTTCTACAGCCGTTTTAAATGCCTGACGGAGCTGGATTACTTACGCCTGCTGTTGCTCTCTTTAAAGACTTCTCTTAGCCTATTATTGATAGAAAGGTCAGAGACCCTGAGGGCAGTGTAAGTGGAAAGCATCCTGGGCGGAAAACAGGCTTAACGTTTTGGTTTTTTTTTTTTTTTTTCAGCTACGATTCAGCCTGAAAGTTCTGTGTGGGGAAACTGAGGCGAGCAGTGTGGTGGGATTTACTCAGCAATGTTAAACACAGGAGCATTCACAGTTCAGGGAGGCGCACGCACCTTGATCCACATCTCATCGTGCGGATGCTCACACGGAGCAGGGAGGAGGCGGCTGGGGACCCCACCCTCTCGCGTACGGAGGTGATGCCATTGCGGCCGCTCCCCGCACGGGGCCCCGCAGGATTTCCTGCCTCCGCAGCCCCTCAATTCCTGGAAACGATCTCTCCCGAGGGCAGGAAGGGCGAGCGCGCCGCCGCCGGCAGCCCCAGAGCCCCGTGAGGGGCGCGGCGGCCCCCGGCCCCTCAGAGCAGAGCAGAGCAGCGCG
>VZRH01002850.1:2375166-2392364 GCA_013397555.1 Urocynchramus pylzowi | reverse complement strand
GGGGGCGCTCCGCGTTCCGGCCGGCTCCGCACAGGAGCCCCCGGCTCCTGCCCCAGGACGGTCTCCGCACCTGCCCGGCTCGCCCTGATGTCCCGTTCCTGATGTCCCGTTCCTGATGTCCCGTTCGTTCCGCGGTAAGGTCAGAAATGCTGACAGCTCACTCGGGTGTCAGGCGGTGCTGCTGCATCGCTCCTGAGCCATTCCATACCGTTAGACGTGTTCGCTGTTTCTCTGGTTTCTCACGGTGCAGGCAGAGCGCTGGGTATTTATCGCTACACCTGGCATGACTTTTACGTGCTCCTGCAGACTGCTTCTTTACAAAATTTATCTTGGTTAACCCCTGTTTGTGAAAACTAAATGGACAAAACTAAAATCTGTTTGTATTTCACTTTCTGGGTACGGGTTTGGCGCATTTGCTATGGAAATGAAACTTTCTTCTGGTGTAGAATCTCCAGGCACTTTCTGCATGCACTTTGTTTGAAAAGCAATTTGCTGAATTAACGTAGCATGCACAAAGATAACTTGAGTTGACATACTAGCAGCGTACCATCTATCTCGTGAGCAAAAATGGAATATTCCTGCCCTTAGGTTCCTTTTTAATCTTAAATTATTAATGCTTCTCTGCATTACAAGAATGAAATTTGTAATTGGTACAGAGTGCAAATGCATGTAGAGAACTGAATGCAAGAGGAGCTGGTTATAAAGAAGGACGTGTCTCCCTAAAAGACCTAGCAGAAGAATGATGTTCAAGAGCTCTTTCTCTTCTTTACAGTTGTTGAGATCCTTTGAGGAGAAGCAGTAGGCCATACCTAGCCCACATCTTCTGCAGCTCTTGGAAAAAAGGAATGAGAAAGGGGAAAACCTTTTCCCTACTTGGGGAGCATAGGAAAGCAGAGCTTTAGAGTTACTTGCACTTTCATTTAGCAGCTGTTTAGCTGAGTTGTTGGGAGTGCTCCTAAGACAGGGTTAGTGACAATCATAATATCCCTTCTTATTTTAGGACCTGATTGTCAAGTTCACACCAAATGTTGTCATTTGTACTTAGTTAAATGGAAATATTTATATCACACCTCATGCTGTTGTCTGTGTAATCAATACAGGAAAAAGTTCCTTTTTCTCTGAGAGATCCCAGAAAAAAAACATACTTACCAAAACTAAAATAGAAAGGGCAAAACACTTGCATTTGCTATGTATCCAACAACATTAAAGGTTTGAATGTATGTTGAGAGGAAATGTTGGTTTAGGTATCAATGGGAAGTAACATTTCTACTGTCTGTTCAACCATGTAATGTAAAGCAAGTGAGCTGTGTCATAGTAAAGATTACAGCAGTGAACTAAGCTTCTGCTCTTTCTTTTACTTAAATTTCTCCCAGTATTTGAACTTTTAAAGGCAAAAGTTTGAAGTGAGACCATATTAAGCAAGTCAGAAACATAATGCTTAAAAGCAGTTTTCTTCTATGTAATCCCTCAAGGTTTGTTGAAGAGATTTGGGGCAGATGTACTGTGAATTTGTGGTGTTATAGAAACTGAAACCAACGCTCAGAGGTGACTGGCTAGTTAAAGGAAACTCGTAAAAAAACTTGAGAGGATAAAATTCTGCAATATTGTTAGTTTGTTAATAATAATAATAATAATGATGATGATAATAATAAAAATCCTCAACATACCAAACAAAGCAGGAGTGGGGCAAAGACTGGATCACCTAAGGCTTCTGAGCAACACAAAGGTGAAGGTGAGGTGGATTTGAGGGAAAAACTGGGCTGAGATTTCTTGAGTTTTCTGTAGTGTCAGTGTGTATGAGGAGTGTCTTGCCCATCACAGAAGAGGCTTCTAAACCAGATTAGCCGTGACTCTTGGCCACAAGGAGTCATCCAGGGAGCTCAGTGTTCCACCTGGCCTCCTTTGCAATCCTTCTGGGCCTGGTTTGCACTGCAAACGTTTCACTTGCCAACCTGCAGCCGGTGTTCCTGTTCCTCACCTGCCTGCCTATTTAAAAGAAATTCCCCACTTTGGAGAATTACACCATGCAAGTACATCCCTCAGTGAGTGACTCTGTGTTCCAGCAGGTTTTAGTTTCCCTCAGCCCACGGTGACCTTGCTGCATGTCCTGCACACGCTGTCACGGTGTGCTGGTTGTTGTGGGTGAGCATGAGCTCGGGTCCTGCTGCCTGGGTGCAGAGCAGATGGGAGAGAGAAGGAAGTGCACTGCCACGACCAGAACTGATGCTTTCTCTGCAGGCACACAGGGTGAGGGTCACAGCAAGGCAGCTCTCTTCTCAGCTGTGAGCTCCTGGAGATTCTGGTTAGGAAGGTGCATGTAAGGTTTAGCTGCTCTGTTCTTCTGAGTGCAGGTCATCATCACAGAGAGAGATCTGCTTCCACTGCCATGGTATGAGAGATGTTTGTATTTTGGAGTTGTAATATGGTAGAACAATGCTAATTAAGAACTCAACTATCTTTAAAACCAGAAAGTGGAAGACTGAGGGGCAGGGGGATGAAGGCCATAAACTTTTATCTGTGAAGTGAAACTTTTAGGCTTATGCTTTAGTAATGATGAAAATCAGGTTTAGCTACATTTCTGTCTGCTTACATTCTTCAAACAACTGGTCTCACTTTACAGCATAGCAATTTAAAAAATATCTCAGCAAGCAGGAGAGTCTTAATGTGGCCTTTAATAGGACAATAATGTAAATCATTAATGATTGATGAAAAAGAATTGTGAATGAGCTTGTGGAAGGGCTTTACATGTCTGTTTGAGAGTAAGAGGGATCTTGAGATATCCTTGGAGGTCATGTCTGTAGATTTTAATGAGGGTGAAGCAGAGAAAGACTGTTAGAAGCAAATGAGTTCTCAGTAAAGTAAAAACATAGAAAGATCTGAGTTTATGATCAGATAAACCAGATGCCCTTTTTTTAGTTTGCTTTTTTGAAAAGAAATGTTCTGAAAGAAGCTGCAAGTAACTTCTTGTCTGCCATCAATACTCAAGAAACAAGTAAACAGTTATGAATGGTACAGTATCACATAAGGTATCTATTTAAACAGTTTTAGAGCCCTGAGTATGCTAATGTCACTAATTAATAATTTGGGGAGCTGTTTAATTGTGGGTTAAGGCTGTTATTTGTATGGCTTATGAAGGGAGCTGTGTGGGCCTGCCTTGGAGGAAGTAAGGGTGAACACAGTAGAAAAGATGGTGAGAAGATTCTCCACAGTAGTAGCTGCATGAAACATGGCAGTTCAGGAAGACTGATATGTCTTTGCCATTAAAATGCTTATTGATAAGTAGCAAAGGGAAGGGCAGGACTCTTACAGGACATAAACATCATGCCTCTAGCTCTAGTGTCAAGTCTTGTGGCTTGTCTATTTCACAGAGGTAGAATAAAGTGTTACTTCATTTTCTGTTTGCTCTCTCTCTCTTGTGTTGTGCTGGGTATCTACAGAAGGTTGTAATTTCTGTGAGAAATTATCTTCAGTCCTAAATTCAATTCTGAAATGATCCTGATAAGAAGGGAGAAATGCCCAGTGAGCCACTACTCTGTTCATTTGAAGACTCTGCATTTCACTGCTGCTATTCAAGCTAGCCTGAACCTCTGAAACCTACTTGTGCCCCTAAGCTTTGCTCTTAGGGCAGCATCTGTGGTGAAATCAATGTTGTTCCCACCTTCAATTCTTGGAAAACCTCCACCTTGCTCCTGGATGGGAACCAAGCCACAATAAAGTAGGCATTTACCAAACCAAATGAAGGACATTTATACTTAATTTAATTTGTTACCAAAGCGGGGAAGCAACACAGAGTTCCCAGTTCATGTGTCATGAGGCTGTCAACTCATATTTTAGAGTCTTGTCACCTTGAAGGTAGCCAAAAAATCCCTCCTCAGAGTCTGTTGCCTAAGAGAGAGGAGCTGGTTAACTGGGATACAGAAGTGTTAGGTTCTGACACCTAAGGTGGTTTGGTTTTTTTTTTAATCTAAATCCATAAGGAAATTATTCATGAACAAGCTTAATTTGACAGAGTTGTGTCAATCTCCAGTTAAGCCCAAAAGCTCATCAAGCTACCCATGATTTCTTCACTGCATTGGAGCAAAGAGTGGTTTAGTAAAGATACACAGTTCACCTGTTTGAAACTTTAAAAGACTGTTTTATTGACCAAGCAGGCCTGTTTTACAATATAAAATGCATCATAAAAGTGGTTGTTGCTGTTGCATGTGTTGCAATTTTAGGTTGAAAATAATAAAGTTTATTTTTTTTCTTTCTTTTCTCCTTAGGAGTGCCACGTTAAGAGAAAGACATGAAGTAATTTTAATGAAATTCTGCTTTTGATCAAGCTGCTAAAAATGGATGTGAACATTTTCTCCTGTGAGGTAAGTATCGACAGGGAGAAATAAAACAAACCCTGACTTGTTTCACTTAGTGTTGCCTGTCACCACTGCTCTTCTGACCAGCAGCTTTTGGTCAAATATTTTAGAGTTACAGCATGACAAACTGTGTACCAAAAGTCTTAACTGAAAAGTCCTACAAATAATAGTTTTATTTACAGGATTAGTCAGCTTTGTTCTGATATTCCTGCAGATAAACACAAATGTTGGTGTTGCAGGGTTGGTAATGAGCAGCTTCTGCACAGAGTAGCTTTTGACCCAATGTCAAGCTTTTTTCCAAGCATCACAGAAACGGAAGCTGCAAAGTCTGATTTTCAAGAGTGAATACTCACACAGACTAACTGCAGGTGCAGGAAATGAGTGAGATCCTGGGATGAAGGAAGAGTTTGTACCACAAACATGTAGGTACTTTTCCATGCATCCAGGCAGCTTTCTGAGTTCCTGCTCTCTGCAGCCTAGGGAAAAGTGGGGCTTTTGCCAGCCTGGTAGAGGTGTAGATTTATATTGCTTTTGTCAAGCATCACAGCCAGATCTTCACAGCTCCTGCAGTAAGTATGTAAGTTAGTAAAACCAAATGCATGTCCTTAATTTAGAATCATGGGAAAATTCAGGTTGTAAGGAAACTCAGGAGATCATAGAGTCAAACCTCTACTCACAATTTGGAGTAGTCAATGAAATTAGGTCATTTTCATCCACTGGCCTTCTCAGTCTGTTATATGTTCAGAAGTATTAAGAAAAGATGGATTTATAGCTTTCCATATGTATTAAATGTACATTATAATAATGCAGTTAGGGACATAAGATGCTACTAAAATTTGTCAGAAGGGAGAATGTTTTAATTAAGATAGGATTGCACAGGAATGGTCTGTTTCTCTGAACAAAGGAAACAATAAATCTCTGATGTGTTCATTTCTTGCAATTGCAAATGAAACCTCCACAGGTCAGCTAACACTGACCTAATGTCATGCTGCCTGTATTTTCAAGACGGGTTCCCTGCAAGAATTACCCCTTCCCAGGCATCTCTGGGGAATTGATTTATTTACTTCCTCCAGTAAGCAAAATTGCTTTCTCATAATAAAAGGAAGGGAAGTGAACATTGCTTATCCTGTCTGAAACACGTTACTGAAACATTTCCTCTGAAGTATAAATATTTGTTCATGGGAAAACATAGTGACAATGTGAATAAAAATAAACATCTTGTCAGGAAGCTTAGGGAGCAATCTCCCCCCTGGGCTCTAAAAGTAAAGACAAACCAAGCATCCCTCCTCCCCCCATCATTGTGTACTACCAAGCAGAACATTTTGTGAGCCCTAGGAGTAACTACTTCCACTGTTTTGGCCAGGGAGGATTATACAATGAAGGGGTTAATCTCATCAGGAGAAAGACATTTTAGCATTCAGAGCCTCATAGGAGAATCAATGAAGTGAAGAGACACTTGGTTTACTTTGGATTTATGCTTATCTCAATGTGCTTTGAATTGATCCCTCAAAATTGGTAATTTAATAGCTTTAATAGTTACATTAGTAATTTAATGAGCCCCTTTCAGGACATCATCAAAGACAAGCATATACTTTGTGAATAAAAATAGAAGTAATTTTATAGATAATGCAGTTCCTGAAAGCCAGTATACAGTATTACACATATGCAAGTTGTGATTGTCATGGTTTAACCCCAGCCAGAAGCTAAGTACCATGTAGTTGCTTGCTTATGTACCCCCAGTACATAAGAGGAAAATCAGAAAAGAGGTAAAACTTGTGGACTAAGGACTGTTTAATAATTGAAATAAAATATGATAATCTTTGGAATTAAAAGGGAGGGAAAAGAAAAGGAGAGAAATAAAACCCCAGAAAAACAAGTGGCTCACCATGAGATGGCTGTGGCCCAGCCCAGCCCTGAGCAGCAACTGGCAGCTCCCAGTGGACTCCCCCAATTTATATACTGGACATGACCTTTTAGGGTATGGAATATCCCTTTGGCCAGTTTGGGTCACCTGTCCTGGCCCTGCTCCTCCTCAGCTTCTGGTGTACCTGCTCACTGGCAGAGCACTGAAATGTCTCAGTTTGGAGTGAGCACTACCAAGCAACACCTACAACACCAGTGTGTCATCAGCAGTCTCAGAGTGAGTCCAAAACACAGCTCTGTACCAGCAACTAGGAGGAAAATTAACTCTATTCCAGCTGAAACCAGGACTGTGATGCTATGAATTATTTAATATGCATTGACTGATCTCACCATCAAAAAGTACCTATTGAGGGAAATGGCACACCCAAGACTCCAAATATCTCTTTTCACCTCTGCTCCCAGTGTCAAGCCTTGCTTCCCAGAATGAATTTAAAATGAATTAATTTAAAATGAATTTCTGAGTAATGTGTATAGCTCATGTAGCTAAATTACAGAACAATATTTTCAGAAATTTGTTGTTTCCACACCAGTTCCTGTTGTTTCTTTGATTTGGTCTCGCTTCTCAAAGCGAATATATCTGCAGTTCTGGAAAAAAGTACTTGTGGATGGGTGTGTTCTTGAATCAGAAAATGCCACATCTTTGGAAAGTGTGTCTTTGTAGAGGTGTTATTTACTCCTTAATATCCCAGTCAAAGCTTATTTGTTTCTGGGATTCTGTGTCACTTGAGGCATTATGAGACAAGTAGTTGTAAATTTAGCTGTCTGGGTAAAGAAGCTACTGCTCTCTCAGAGATTAGTGTCTTCACAGTCAGTGGAATAAAATAGCTACTGCCTCTACAGTGCAATCTGGCACTTGAATGTATCTGACAATTCAGAATGGTGAATACAAAGTTCTGGACTGTGCAAAGCCAGCAGAGGAGTGTGTATGCAACAGTAACCTTCAGCAGAATTACATTTATCAGAGGAAATTTTAAATTTTAAAACTGCTTGAACTAATTCTTCTCAGACTTACGACTGCTTGTGACTAGAGATTAGAAACGTGGGGGACTGCCTTGTGTGGGTGGTTCAGGTGTGAGAGGAAGGGCAGTGTTGCTGTTGGTTGGTTTTGATCTTTGTAATTAAATTTATGTTCTCTAGCACTGTTTATCATACTGCTGAAATCTGTGTTTCTAACTTTTTCATGGGATTTGCTGTGCTTTACTTAAAGGAGAATGACTATTTTTCACAATACCTATGCAGAATCAGGAACAATTTGTTACAGTTAGGTGGGAAAGGAAGAAAGAAATGATGAAGTTCTGAAATGTACATTAATATAGGGAGCTTAAGCATCAAGGTACCCAACATAAGAAATCAAAGCTGGGATATAAAATCAGTGCTGTTACATCAGAACATTCTCTTGCCAGCTGGAATTACCTGTGTCTCACACTTCACACAGGAAAAGGCCCTAGCACCCTCAAAATGAGGATTTGCAGTAACAAAAACATAGTATGGTAACAGTACCTGAGCTGCTTTTTGTTTTCAGCTACTTTGTCAGTGGTGAAATTTGCTTCTGCATGGGCTCCTAGCTGTGCTCAGCATGGGCAGGTGTCCCAGTAATTGTCCTGAGCAACAGGTCCAGTTTACATCTGAGATGGATGTATGTGTTGTGGGGCCTTATGGCTGTCCATATTTCAGTTTTTGATTTATGGCTGTTCTGTAACTCTTGAACTTCCTGAATTTGTTACTTCTATTTCAGAGACATCTCTTTGACTGTGTTGTGAGTTTTTACATCTCTTTGACTGTGTTGTGACAATAATCTAGATTATTTGTCACTAAATACAGAAGAATTTTTCATAAAAAACTTTTTAGTCTTCTAAGAAAAATACCTGTGGGTCAGGCTTTCCTTGAGGCAATCCATCTGTCTCCACTGAATTTCTCCAGGGGTGAATTTTGTTCTTTTAATTCTCTAATGTATTTGCAACAGTGCTCCCCACTGGCAACACTATAATTAAGGAACTTTTAACTGACTATAAGGGTACAATAGTCTTTCAACTGTAGATCTGAATTTCAGCTAGAAGCCTAATGTAAAAAACTGGAATGGTGGAGGAGTGTTTATCTTCTGTAACAGATGCAGTTTGATGACATTTTATTGGCAATTCCTTCTGTAAATAATGTATACCTTTTCCTGCAAAAATATTTTGGAGACAAGGTGTGACAGGAATTGAATTCTCTTGAGGATTTTGTAATGCTACAAAATGCACCCTGTTCTAGCAATTTTGTCAATATATATGGGAGTAAATAAGTATAATACCTTTGTAGCTCTTCTCTTCTACCTTTACCCAGGAAAAGAACTCTTGCCTGACTTGGAAAAGACTGCAAAAAAGTTTAAAAATAGAATGCTACTTGTCTTGCTACTTTGTTGAAAGAGAAAAAAAAAACCTGCTAGTAGAATTCATGATGCTTTGGCAATATGACTTTCAAGCAATGAGTGGATGAGGAATTTCAAGGCACTAGAATATTTTTGATTTTGTTAAAGCTCCCTGAATGCCTGATTAGCTTCAAAACCACTGCTGCTGGTTCTAGTTTGTTTTTAATTTTACAAAGGTATATTCTGTTCCTGGCATACTTAAATGCTGCACTTCTAAGTGTAATTGGAAAGTGATGTCTTCTACTCAGTACTTTGCAAATTACACAGTATACACACACTTTTAAGCCCTCTGATTTGTGCCTAATCTGTAGTTCAAACCTGTAACAGTGATACTTTGGCAGGTCCTAGAAGTAGTCCTACACCCCCTGTGAAAGCTGCAGATATATGCAAGAAGTATGTGATTTCAGGGTTGATAGCTTTTGAATGGTAGCATTTAAAAGAAGAGAAGCCTTCTTGGAAGCTATTCCTAATAAATATAATTAGGGAAGTCTCATCAAGCAGCTTGTGGTGAAACATGCAAACTGTCTTTATTGCCTGCTGCTTAGACTTGGAATCACTCGTGTGTGTTTTCTTGTATGGATCACTTGTGTGCATTCTTCTGCAATTTCTGCAATTACCATTATCCTTCAGCTACACCATTTTGCTAGAATTTATAGGAAGTGTTTCAGGGTGTAAAAGATATCCATCAGAACCAACTCCAGTAATACTCTTTTTGCATATGATTTATAACCTTAACTTACTGGGGAAACAAAAAAAAAAAAAAAAAAGGGATCTAGATTTGTTTAGACGTATTGAAGTAAACTAAAATACATGAGTGGCATTTGGACAGTAGAAACCTCGTGTTGGTATCATCCAGTCTAACCCACTGAATTTGTTGTCTTGCAAAAATGCAGGCTTTGCAAGGCAGTCTTTGCTAGCGTGGCTAAATCATGTCAGTAAACTGGTGTAAGGTGGCACAAGGTAAGAGGCACAAGGTCTTACCTTTCTGGAAGAGCTTTCTCTTTCAAAAAATGAGTGGTTCCAACATATAAAATACAGAGCATGTAACAAAGTTTGAATTTTGTCTTGAATTCATAAAATCCTACAGTGTTGCTACCGTGCAGAATCACACTGCTCAAAATAAATGAAGAATTGTACTGTAATCTTGGGGGAGATTGTAATCCAAATAAGCACTCTTTTTGAACAACCCAGTGAAAAAATAGTGATGCTACAGGTGCTTCATTCATTTCTGCTTTGTTTCAGCTACTTTAAGTTATCATCTTTCTAAGACAGGCATATAGCAACTAATTCTGTGGACTTTTTCTTCTTGAATTACTCCCCAAACTGAAGCCCAGAGGAGTCCCTGGAAGCTTTTCCTCAACAGTTTCAGAAGGATTTATATCAGGCTCCTAAAACTATAACTAGGTCTTACTTTCATGTCTAGCTTGCTATGGGACAGAGGTGCAGAAGAGTAAGTTGAAACTAATAAGGCTGTTTCTCTAAGATCAGTGATGATGAGATTAAGCTGCCTTTGATTCTTCTACTTAATCCTGCTCTGTAGGTTTGACAGCCCATAAAGATCAGAGTGTGGCTGGTGGCTGCTGTTCTTGTATATAAGCAGTGATTCAGAGACCACTAACACTAGACTTTGGCAACTGTGAAAATGGTGACAAAATCCACTTTGTTTCTCTTCCCCTCAACCTACCTGACGTTTTCCAGTTCCTGTAACTAGAGATCTACGTTCAAGACTTGTCCTCATCATCTCTTTATACCACCAACTAGAAGCAACTCCAAGCAGAGGTGGCACATTGCTGCAAAGATCTCTATTTGTGTATTGCTCCTGTTGAATTTCTGAAATCTTTGACCAATATTTTAGCTTCTAAAATTTGGTCTACATTTTGTATTCTCCTGTGTATAAATCAGTCTAGGCTTTTAATAGGTGATTTATGCAATCCTCAAAAGGCAGAGAGCATTTATAATGCTTGGAAGAAAAAGGGCTGATCCATTTATGTACGGTTTTTAAAGCTCAATAGCTTAGATCAAGAGTGAGAAGCAAAGACTGTGTATGTCATTGAAAACCTTCTGTAGTTGTAGTATAAAGACGTTTCAAGTCTCTTGGAAACTCAGTTCTCAGAGACAAGTGAATTCTGACTGATCTACATAGAGGAGAGATGGAGACTGACAGCTAGCCACAAGGTCAGACAGACAGACAGCAAATCTTCCCCAGCTGACTGTTTGCTATGACTCTTATTTCATTCCACAAAGGAGTTCTTTCCATTCCATTAACATCTGATTAGATGGCAGAAACATTTTAAGAAGCTCTGAACAGTTATGCAGATGCCAGCACTATTACTTCCAGATTCATTCCCTTGCCAAACAGCAAAATGACACAGTCAAGAAGAAATCCTCCTACTAGTCAGTTTTTTCTATTTAGTTTTTTTTTTTTTTTTGAAGTGTTTTTATAAGTTTATTAAATCTTTTGTATCCGTGTTGTAGTCCTGAGGAGGGACAAGTGTGGAATATAGCAAATACAAGCTGTTGCAAAATTGCTCCCATTAAAAGAGATTACACATGTGATACAAAACTCTGCCATAGGTCCAATTCTTAAAACAGCCTCATCCTCTCTGGGCTGGGAGTGCAGTGAGCCATAACTCTGCCACTTCTTCCCTTGGGAGACTCTTATATAACTGCTCAGCTGTTTCTCTTGCTGTTCTTCTTATTAAGCCAAAATTTTGTTTTGCTTAATTGTATCCTGGTACACCTAACTTTGCAGACTGGGACTGTTCAAGTGAATCCACTCCCTTTTAAGACCAGACCCCACAGTCTGTAGAAAGAGAAGGGTGGCTGCAAAGGCAGTTTATCAGAGTTTAAGAGGCCATCAGAGAGACTGTGACAGTGCAAGTGAACAGGCTGGGACATACCTGGCTCGGCTGAGTGCCCTTCCAGCAGCAGGGACAGCCACGTCTGGGGCTGCCTGAGGCTGAGAGCAGCGAGGAGGGCGAGGGCAGGGCTTATTCCCCTCTGCTTGGCACTTGTGAGGTGGCTCCTGAGAAACTCTGCTCAGGCTTCACCGTTCCAAAGAGACATTGACCAGCTGAAGACAGTGCCACCAAGGGCCACTAACACTGAGGGGAAACTGAAACGTGAGATATGCACAGAGACACTGAGTGAGCTGCTTATCTGGCCTGGAGAAGAGAAGGTTAAGAGGGCATCTAATTACTACCTCGGGTAGTCACAAGGGGTTATGGGGAAACCAGATCTTCTCGCAGTTGCGCAACAAAAGGACAAAAGGCAGCAGTCACAGTAGCAGCTAGGCGGGTGTAACGAAAAAATTTTCTCACTGTTGTAAAAAAAGCCATTTTCATAGTGAGTGGCTAAGGAATGGAACATGTGGATTGGAGATTGTGGACTGATTGTACTTAACCAGATCAAGCTTTGAAGTTAGCTGTGCATTGAGGAGGAGGTTGGACTAGATGACCTCTGGAGGACTCTTCCCACCTAAATTGATATTCTGTTTTGGAGTGAGGTGGAGAAAATCAGGATCTTGTAATTAACAAGATTAAACATGGAAGCAGGGAAATGCAAAAGTCAATATCCTACACATAATTAAACTGAAAACTAAAGCATTGTCGAAATATAATCCTCTGAAAAAAATGTAGATATTTAATTTTTATTCCAAATTATAAGTATTGGCATTTTCCTTTTGTAGATGGTTTCTTTCCTGTTTACTCGGCTGTTCAAAATACATGCCTATATTAAGCCTTCTATATCCCTTTTCTAGTGAAAAATAATGGGGAAATATAATTCATAGGGCCACTGGTGCTATACATTGTTCACAGAATGCTCTAATAAAATCTGGTGCACTGCAGGCTTCTTAAGCGACGATGGTCTTGCTCTATATTTAGCATTCAGTGAGGAACTGAAAGAAACCTAACAAATAAATACATAGTGGTCTATGTTTTCATTAGAAAAATAGTGAAATGAAATGAATGAAAACAGAGAAGGTATCACTGTGTGTGTTACATGTCTCCATCTCTGAGAATTAAGACAAATGTGGGACTGTAGGAAAAGGGATGCAACTGGCCTAATCAATTTGCATAGCTGGCTGAGCGTAGATGTTGATGTCACTAAATAGAGACACCTTACGTCAAATGCTAACCAAAGAGAAGAATGGACTGGGTACAATGTGCAATAGTTTTGAAAAGAAAGCTAATTAGGAATGCATGAGCATTTGGCAAGGGTACATTGCAGCCCTGAATGCAAACCTTTTAATACAAAAATTGTATTGACAGGAAATGAGTTGAATTGAGTTTATAGAATATATTCTTACATAGTTTTATTCAAGGCATTTGTTCTCTTTATGAATTCTTTATTGATAAAATCTAATGAAATATATCCTAAACCATTACAAAAGTAGTTAGAAACTATTTTGATCTACCCACGTCATTGAAGTCTCTAAGCCTAATTGTGGGGGGAAAGTAGACTACCATGACAGGAGCTGGGTAATTCTGATGTTTTAATTCACATGCTGCCAGTTGGCTGAGACTGCATATACCACATGGAATGGGTGGATGGTGAAGTCCATAACTGAAGTACCACATTTTCTTATTTTGGTTGTACAACATTGACTCATGTTCTCTTTGTGTTGTTGAAAGCAAATTTCATGGACTGAAGAGAGCACCTTCTGTCCCTGTGAGATTGCCATATGCAATGTGGAACCCATACAGGACAATTTAACTTACTTTGTTTTACTTGATTCCTTGTGCATTTAAATTATTTCCACTAACATTTTTTTAATCCAAACACGCTCCTAAAGTCTTCTACTATGAAAGGCCCCTCCATTCAAGGGTAAGGGAGAGAGAGAAACTCAGGATGTCCTATACTATTTCGTTTTGGGTTGGACAGTCCCAGGCGGTCTCTGCAATGTCAGAACTGCCCTTTTTCAGTGAATGAGCTTAGTTCTGTAACTGTCCCTGCTGAGTGTTGTTGGTGTAGCCTGTCATAGGAAATTGCATTTGTGCTTGGGTGTTGCAACCTAAAGCAGAAGGGAAATAATCTCAGTTGTCCTGAATTAAAAGTTTGAGTGGGTCCTCAGAGGGAGCAAAGAGCCACGTCACCACATTTTTAAATTTTTTTTTTAAGCAGACTGTACCTAGACATCTAATACAGGGAAGAGCCTCTTGCTTCCACATAGCCCTCGGGTCTGGGATGTAGACTTCCTCAGAATGCTGATAAGCAGGAATTAAAACAGAAATTAAACCCCAGAGTTACCATGCTTAGACTATCAATCCTCTGCAGATGCAGCAAACTAAGATTATGATGGGATGGTGAGAAGCGTGGGCTCCCCTTCCAGAAGAGTTTGTCAAAGAAGCTAAACCAAGTGCTTGTAGTCCCTTCTTCTTGCACTTCCTGATATCCTTGACTGGTATTTTTTCAACCTGTCTCCTCCTGAGCCTTTCTCTGGTGTCTCAGAAGTGCAGAGGATGGAAGGGCCTGAGGGCACTGAGCTTCAGCGTTTCTAAGCTGGTAGAAATTCCTTAAGGAGTTCTGCTAACGCTGCATGTTGGAGCAGCCTCTGGAATTAAACTGACTCTCAAGATCCAGGAGTAGAAAGGTTATTTGTAAACTCAGTTGCAGTCTGTGCACAACTGATGCTCTCTCTTGATGTTTTTTAATCACCTGAGAAATATAGTCTCAAAACCAAAAGGTTAGTTTAGCCCCAGAGTAAAAAATAATACATTGGAGCATATGGGCATGTGGATTTACATTTGTGCTTTCAAATGCATTTATAATTTAGCAAAACTAAGATAATTCTAAGTAGAATTCTCCATGGGAGTGAATGCATTTTTAAATTATTGTTTTAGTCTTTTTTTATCCAGTTGTTCTCTCAGTTGTGAGATAGTGTTTAAAGCACATAACTGGGCTGCAGTGACGGAGCTCTCTTGGCAGCCCATAAACATGTTTTGGAAAGCTGTATTGACTTGGCAAAAGCAGCCTGTAGTTAAATGCTACCATGGTCCAATGCCATGTCCTTTAGGATTGCTTGCAAAGACAGAGCTTATTCCCTTCTCCCTTTCCCCCTAGCTGTTATTCCTCCCTGAAAACAAACAAATGAAAATGAAAAATCCAAGCTGGCTACCTGGAATACTTAAACATCCAAATGAGTAAAACTTTACCATTCGTGTATTTTTAATGCTTATGCAAAGTCAGTGGGAATACTTGTGGTTTATTACTGTGCTTTCTTGTACTAAAGCCTAGAAACTGTCAGTTGCTCTACACCCCATTAGAGATGCATTCCAACCACTTCTCAATGTGTCACTCAAGTTTATGGTCAAAACTAAGCTGTTTGTTTTAAAAGTTTGGGAAAATGTAAATATGCTTCCATACAGGATTATGTATCAGAGAATAGAGAAATTCTGGTTGTCCTGGGGTTTTATTTTATACTTTGCTGGAAAAGCTGCAATCTGAATTATGTAAGAAGTTTTACATTTGTGGTGAGAAAGCACTGAATGGTAAAAATTGCTGTAGATGGTCATTAAAATGGAAATGATACAGTAGCATGTACCTATTTCCACAGCAGCAGAAGTCTTTATCACCCTTTGATGAAACAGGAAAAAAGAGAGAAACTTGAGACCTTTTCTTTATCCCCATCAAAAGCAACGCCCTCTTTCTCTTTTTCCGATTTTACCCACCTGACTAATCTTTGTCATTGCTGTATTCTGCTAAATTTACTGTTGTGCACTAAAAATAACACTTTCTTCCTGTCCTCTTCCCTTTTTTTTCTTTTTTTTTCTTTTCTTTTTTTTTTTTTTTTTTTTTTTTTTTTTTTTTTTTTTTTCTGTAGAAAAGCTCTGTGAAGAGCTGGGAGTCAGATCTAAAGGTTTGTGGGTTTTTTATCAGCTTGGTTTGGGATTTTTTTTGAATTCCAGTCCAATTCAATGCTTCTTGAGTCAGTATCATGGCAAGTCTGGTTGCTTTGTATCAGTTTTCTCTGATGTGATGCTAACTTACCTGTTCTCACATTAACACTCACTGTTTGCAGCAGTGATAGTCTAGGTATTTTTAATAGAGACATGGGTTCTAGCTCTGATTTTTCTCCAGAAAGTGATCATTTAGACTGTAGATAATAAGGAATTAAAAATTGACATACTGAAACAGTTTAGTAAAAGGAATACCTTTTGTATAACACTGCTTTGCCCAGCCTCCTGAATTGAGTGGGATGAACACGAGATTTTTTTGTTTTCCTAAAAACTGTGTATCTGAGAAACAAGTGAATACATGGGGTTGTTGTTCTTGCACAGAATGAACAATTTAGCTCTCATTTGTGGAGAAGAAAAATTCCCATAGAACTTGAAACTTAAAAAACAGAAGGTAATTATGCTACACATTTTAAATCTGTTTACTTTTATTTTTACTTTTTGTTGCCTGCATTATCAACTTGATATTTCTTTGCTTGTAAGTAGATGTCTGAGTGAGAGTTGTTTTAGTTTCTGATGCATTTGTCTTGTCCATCCAAATTGCGCAAAGCTTGGAGAGTAACACTTAATATTTGCCATAATTCACATTGTTCTCCTGCCCCTAATAGCCTCCTTTAATACGAAATTGCAAACTGTAATTTGTCCTGACATAGATGTACTCAACTGAAAATTGTTGCAGTCTGACCTGGTTAATGTAAGTTTGGCTTCTGGGTATTTGAAAAATGTAAGCAATTGACTATAACCAAGTGCATTTGGATACTGTTAACCTATTACTGGTACAAATATTCTCATAAGTGGGATTTAAACAACTTTATAATGTTTACCAAGAAATTACTGTCTTAATGCTATGAGACTGCAATGTGTGAGTCCAGGCTGCCATAAGAGAATATTTTTTGAGTAGTGACTACTTTTTAGATAGTCACAGCTGTGTCAAAAACTGTCCTTAGCTGCGTAATTGTGCTCATGCCCCTTACTGGTTAGTGACAGTTTGTTGATGTCAAGTGGTAAACATAGAGGCAGACACTGATGTTTTAGCAGGGAGCCAGGTCTGGATTGTAACACACAGGGCCTGGAGCTGCTTTCACTGATTTGAAAACACCAAGTCTAGATTGTCACTGTAAGAGAAAAGGAGGTTATGGTTTCATTGTGATGTGTGTATTTTACATGAAGGCTTCAAAAACTAGTGAGAATAGAGAGAAATGATGTCAAAAGCTGCACCTGCAGTAAGAAATCACATGCCCAATATAGGGCATCATCCAGGGAAGCTTTCAGGACCTTTGCACTGTGAATGTGTTAACAGTATTTACAGTGTATACGTATAAAGACTGCCTATGGGGGGTGTTGCTTTGTATTCAAGTTGTTTCGTGTCTGAGCTTTTACCGTGCGAGTCTATGGCAGAAAGCCTGCGCTGCGGGCCGTGGGCTAGGAGCGGGATGCGCCCGGCCATCCCCGCTGCGGGCCGTGGGGCAGGGGCGGGATGCGCCCGGCCATCCCCGCTGCGGGCCGTGGGTCGCAGGCAGGGCGGGCATGCGGGGGCGGCTCCATCCTCCGCCCCTTTAC
>VZRH01002850.1:2360095-2374897 GCA_013397555.1 Urocynchramus pylzowi | reverse complement strand
CCCGGGTAGGTGCCGCGTCGCCCGGGCGCGAGCGGGCGATGTGCGGGGCCGCGGCGGGCCGGCCGCCAGCGGTTCCGCAGGGGGCGGGTGGCGGCGTCCCGTTTGCCCGCAGGTGCTCTCCCGCCTCGCCGGGAGAGAACTGGAGGTGGTGGCATCGCCCCCTCCTCTGAGGACAGAGAGAGCCGAGTCCTTGATGAAGCAGATCTGTCTGGCTTCCTTTTCCAGCGAGGCCACGAGGTGCAAGGCAAAAATAGACGGGTGTGATGTGTATGGGAAGCACAGACCTCCTGGCGCTTGGTACCTCTGAGTGTCACTTAGTGAAAACCCGAAGGATATCTTTTTCCCCTCTTTTTTCCCCTCCCCTTTCTTTCCCCCTGCTTTGCCTGTGGAGTCTGCTGTGAGTTGCTGTGACAACAGCAGGAGGTTTTTGGGGGGTCTTGTGGCACGGATTATCAGGTGTCTGTGTCGTGACCTCTCTGTGGGCCATAGAAAGGGGCTATAGAGACAAACAGTAGTAGACTTTTAATCTGTTTAGTCAACCTTTAGTAGGTATTTTGGCATCTGACATCTAGAGCAAAGAGAAATCAGTCACTGGACGTACTGAGGCAGACTAGGTGGAGGAGTTGCCGTCTGTTGGTCAAGACACTACTCTGAAGACAACAATATACTTGTTTAAAAAATGATAATAATAAAAGAAAGCCCTTGAGGTTCTGCATATGGTCACAGCAAGAGCAAGGAAGTGATGCCAGAATAGTCTCAATGACTTTGTTCATCCTCAGTTTGTGTACTATTTCAGGACACACAGCTGACTTGAAGCCAAATGTTCAGCTTGAGCTGTAATAACTTGAGCTCTACTAGAAGCTGAGGTGGAAATTAGCTTTTCCAGTGTGCTTAAGGGGAGTCCTTTAGCTGCTGGTCTTTCTAGGCAAAAATAATGCATATGGGGAGAAACCCACCATTGTTATGATTATGCTGAAGAGTTGTCATTACTGCTCTGTGTAAGTAGTAATATTTCAGTACAGGGTGTGCTTCAGGATCAGGAGTCACACCTCATGAAACGGAATGGCTTAATTTCTTTTCAGTATTTTTCTGAGGTCCTCTTCCATTAGGTTATGCTTTTCTTTCTGTGTATGTTGCATTTGCACACCTGATTCTATGTCTCAGATATACAGTGCATCTACACACTATTAAAGAAGAAAAAAAAAGTGAGTTCAGTATTTGTACTAGGGTACTTTATCTAAGTGACATAATACTTAATGAGCATAAGATCTGGGACAGGCTCAGATACACAGAAGTATTTTTATCCAAGAAGAAATAAACATCAATTTTAGCTCTGGGAAGCTTTCTAAAACTCCTGCCCTTTTAAAACTCCGAGCTTCATAAATACTGTAAAGCATTAGGCTGAGAGGAAGAGCTGATCACTTGACCAGTAAATCCTGATGTTTGATTCTTTGTTAATACATTTTATTTGCTGGACAAATACTTAAGTTCTTTATCCAGATGTTACCCTGTGCTGAAGGGGACGAAAGGACAGAAAAAGGAGAAGCAAAGGAGCAACAGGTGTTTGATATGCTCCTCCCTTGCTACCTGCCAGAAAAGTGTACAAACATTGTAGAGCAAAGTATGTGCTTGGGAAGGGGAAAAGGAAAAGCTCAGGTGTCCCTGCTGCATACAGCAGACTTGCAGAGTGGCTAAGAGACTGGGTGATTGTATCCTTGGATCACTGATTGGGTTTCCATAAAAGAGCTCAAAACTTTCTGCTGAAGGAGTGAGTGGTGCATGAGCTACAATTGGTACACCTGCAGTGTGTGTGGTCATAGCTGGGGCTCTTTGCCATTAAAGACAGGTCATGAAACAAAAATATGGATTCCCTTTGCCTCCCATCCAACGCTGTTCTGCTTTTCTGTTTTCCTCTCCTTTCTGTCTGACATGAGACACAAGATAGCAATTTCTTTCTTCTTCAAATTGGTTTTTTTTTGCAAATGAGTCTCTGTGTGGCACTAGATATCACAAGTAAACAAACCCTCCATCTATGGAGTGTCTCCTGCACTACTCCGTTAATGTTGCTGGATTTGCATTTGAGACATAAGTGCAGAACTTGACCCATGATCTGAGAATAGCATTTACCTAAAGTCTGCCATCGTGAAGTGTTTGCTGTTCTGTGAGTGTTTAGGTCCTTGTGTGGGTTTTTCCTGCTGTCTTGAGGTTTCACTCTCCTTTGGTAGTTTTCTAGTGGTAATAGTGTCTGGGAATAAATAAAAGCACATATAATGTCTTTCTAAGATCTCTGATTAACAAAGAAGAGAATGCATAAGAAATGGCACATAAAGTTCAAGAAGCAAGAGCCTGAGTCTATCTTTTGGAAAGAGAGCAAGTACAGAAAGTGAATTCAACAGCTCTCTGTGCTAGAAGGTCACCAGTGTCTCTGGAATATCCTATGTTTGTAGCTCTAGTGAAGCTCGGATAAATATTTACCCCACAGAAATGCACAAAAGTTGTGAGAATGCCTAACAGAGAATGTGAGAATCACTAACAGCCTCTGCTACAGCATCAGTACTTTAATACTGCACAAGCATCTTAATTACATAAGAGTAAAATCAGGCATTTAATGGAGTTTATTACCATGAAACCTAGTAGTGTTGAGTCAGTTTTTCAGGGACCCATCTTCCTTTAAGCTTTGAATTTTATATGTTATCCCAGATACACTTGGGCATGGCAGTCACTAAGGATTCAGCTGCAGCTTTACCCCAGTTATTTTAATCCAAATACCAAAGTAGGAATCAGAGCACCTGATGCTCTAGCTACACTGATGGATCATGTGATGCAGTAGCAGGGGATCTGGGAATGAAAGATTGGTGCTGAGGACCCAGTGTCCACACTGCACACAGCTCAGGGACAAAGGGCATTACTTCAGACTGCCTTTAGTCTGGTCCCATGGACTGAATGCTTATCACTGGGGGGTGGCACACCTTCCCTTTCAAAATTCAGTTTATGCACTCTGGCTGCACCTGATGTGAACAAAACTATGGAATATTTGCTTCAAAAATGTATTCTTGAGCTGAATTTACATTCTATTAGCAGTGCACCCTTATTCAGCTCTTGCAGCATAATTTTCTGTTGCAGAAGGAGGACTGGTCTGAGGGCTTTGTGCATTTTATGGGTGGCTGCTTTTAAAAAGTGCCAGCTGTTTGGTGATGGTTATCACCATCAATGGATATTGTCCATTCTTCAGGTACTTGGTTCTCAGCCACTTTTATTCATGTCGGCCACAGCTAATTTTGGTTTGTGATGATGTGACAGTTTATGACCCACAGCAATGCCAGATCTTTGTCACTGCCTAGTCCCTTGTGTCTGCTGTGATTATCTCTGGTGAGTGGAGTGAACAGTCAGTTGTAGCCAGGTATATCTGGAAACCTCACAATATGCATAGGCAAAGCTAAAGTGCCAGCCTTAAATCAGTCGTGTGCCAGCTCTAGGGATATTTCCCCCTTTCCAGGGGTGGGTCCACTGTTTTCTACATCTCTTTGCACACCAAGAAATAAGAAGCAAAAGGAGGCACAAGGGATTGCCTTGTGTAGTAGACTCTGGAAAATTGGTGAAGGGAGGAGTGGCATTGCTGCAGGCTCTGCCACCATGTAAAAAACACTTATCCCAGATTCCCACACCTGAGGTTTCTGAAATGGTTAAATGTCCTTCACCTGCTATGTGGGTTAATTTCTAGGGCAATGATCTCATCTCAAAGGATATCCCAAGGTATGTCACAGGTCAAAATAATATGTAAGCTGCTCAGTGTAATCAGCTTGTTGATTTCTGCCCTTCAAGTCTTCCTGAAGAACTTGTCAGATACTTGACATAGCTCACGTCTAATGCTGAACTCTACATTTGGGTCTCTATTTGGTCTAATAGACTGAGTGTGTATAATACAAAAACAGGTCCTTGTGAGCTGCATTTTTTTTTTTTTTTTGAGGAGGCTCAGGAGAATCTGTTATTGTACCTAAAATAGAATGTTTTCATTCTCAGCTATTGAGCTGTCTGCCCTCAGCAGAGGGCAGTCTGTTTTACACATTGTTATGTGGGAAGAATTTGTGTTTTACTAGTATCTCTGATTTTTGGGCATCTAAGGAAATGTTCATTCTTACTGATCAAAAGTTTTTGTGTCATCACAGAGGTAAGTTGGGCTTGACAAAGGATCCTAATAATTAGCAGAAACAAATCTGGAGTCATGCAGGCAGAGAAAGAGCAGAGTGACAGGCATCTGACACAGCAAACCAGGAATTATTATTCTCTGTCTCTACGATTTCTGTGAGGGTTGTGGTGATCATTTGACTGAGAAGTTTTCTAGCAAACTTAGAGACATCTGTTCTGTCTTCAACTTTACATCATCATTAGGGGCTGCTCCTTTCATGTGAAGCCATGGTCAATTTTTCACTCCTTTTAAAACTTGAGGGATAGAGTGGGGATTATGGCAGTTGAATGGAAGCTTCTGAGAACTTCTGTCTTTAAAAAATAAGAGGTAGCATCCAGAAATTAATCTGATGCTTATTGATCAAAAGCTGACATGAAAGAAGCTGGTTCAGGCAAGCCAAATGGAGTCTCTCTTGATGACAGCCTCAGTGTTGAACTTCTCCAGCTGTATCAAATTTTAGCAGCATTCTGTGGGATTTATTTCTTTGTTGATATTGGCCCTAAGCTACCCCAGGACAGAAGAAAAAGGGTAGAACCAGGTTCTGCCAGTGTGGAAGATAAAGGTGTTTCTGTTGACCTGCACTCTTGTGGGCAGCAACAAGCCAGGGTTATCTCATTTATCACCTTGTGCAGTGAAACATTTCCATCAGCTGCCCTTCTCTTCCTACCCATGGGAGAGCCCAGGGTCTTGCATTTGCCATCAGGTCAGCTTATATCAGAATATAAGGGGTTTTTTCTCCTTCCCCAGTCATTGGTATATCTGTTGTTTTCTTCTGCTGATGGACCAGGTAGGGCAAGTAGATGATAAATTCCAGAGTTAATCTTGAATTTCTTCCTTCTGAGGTAGTCTCTTCAGTCTTTTCATGTGAACTGCCAGAACTTTAAATATAATGGCAAAAGGGTAATGCTGCTTCATCCTGGACAGGAATCCAGCCTGATATGCATCATGCCCACCTTTGTCCTCTGGTGATCTGATCCCACCTTGAGTCTTACTACCCTTTGTCACCAGCTAGTTCTTTGATGCTGATCAGGAATAGTTTTCCTTTTGAAACCAGTCTCCCCAATAGGCCTCCTATGATTTAATAAAATATTAAAATTAATGTAGCCCTTGTAAAAAATGCTTTGTGATGCTCTTTCAGCTGCTGGTAGTTTATCTGGTGCTTGATCCCATGTTGTGATTAACTTCACAAATGTACTTGGTGGGGCCCTAAATTCATTGATTAAATTGAGCCAAACCACAAAACAGCCTTTTGGCCCTTAATCTTTCCCCAAATCAGAGCTGTCTATGAATTCTACGCTCTTGCACAGGTGAGCACTAAGTTCCCCCTGCTTTGTCCCTTGGCATATGAGTCTTAATCCACTAAAGATTCTGAAACAACACATGGTGGGTTATATATTGAGAACGAACATTTCACACACTAATTCTGGCTCATGTGCTCGTTGGTCCCTGCCAGCGTGCTGGTGCCTTGGGATTCTGCACTGCAAGGTAGTGATTTCAGTGCCTGAAGAACTTGGCATTTTGTATCTCCTTTTCCAGTTTCCATGGTTGCAAGCAGTAATTTTTTTGCAACTTGGGGATGGAGGCAAGTGTGTTGCATAGTCTTGTAAATTTTTTTATATTCTTTTTGACATGTTATTGCCTAATGGCTCTCTGAAGGAGTCATTCCAAAACTCTACTAAAAAATACATCTCCAGAATAGATTGAAATATGGAGTAGCTACAAATGCACTTTCATATAGTTTCAGGGAAGTGTGTTTTTTGGGGATAATTGTTGATGATCTTATTGCCTTACTGGTAGCCTGAGTTTTTCAGGTAATTCCCATGCCCACCATTCATATTAAGTCATGTTAGACTTTGGTGTCTCTTTCCATTAGATTTCTTTAGTAAAATGATGACATTTTAATTGTGGTTGGCACCTCCTTTGTTTGGAGGAGTTCCTGGTTTGCATATTTGGTCAGATTACTTGACACAGGTTGAAATTGTTATTTTTTTTTCCTATGGAATAGCTTGAAGAAAAACTCCACTGAGCAGGCAAGGTTCTTACATGCTGTCATTCTGAACTGTCATCTGAAGAGTTTGCTCTTAGCACAAGAGCTAAGTAAAATGCTTGCTTTGAGGGGTCCTGTAAGTACACAGCTAAGAAGTAAATGGCTGCAGGATCACCCCATAATCACTGATTAATGTAGACACTCTTAGGGATTTGTTTGTGCTGAAGAGAAAAGGGTTGATAATTAGCTACTGTTCTTTGGGGGAAAAAAAATCTTGGTTATGTTTTGTATATGCTATGTGAGGATTGTAAACATCTGGACATTTCAAAGTGGGCATTTAGAGATCCACAGGGGTGAATTCCTGATCCTCCACAGGCAACTCGCTATTGGGTTTGGATCTTCATCCACCTTGTTTCTGGCAGAAAAAAATGCAATCATAGCTTTATATATGAAACTGCATTTTTAAAACAAGTTCGTGGTTATGATCTGGTTATCTATTGTATATTAATACACCTACACTAATACAGAGAGTAGAGGGATTGTGTCTGTTGTCTTTATTCTGTGTACCAGTGGACTCGATAATCAGGTGCTTTATCTACAGATCTTCTGGAAAATTTCTCCAGAAAGGGAGTGTTTCATTATTGAGGCTGACCAACTCGCCTGCTATGGCAACCACAACTGTTTTATGATGATTATAATAACAACTCATTTAGCAATGAGGAAAAACTAAATGAAAAACCAAGCACCCCACAGCAATTTGAGGTGAAACAGAAAAAGAAATTGGCTACCATAACCATCTGCAAGCTGTGGTTCAAAACAGTGGCCTCATATTTCTTTGGAAATAAATCAGCTTTATTTGGAATATTTCTTAACTGCTAATCAAGTGAATGAATTAAATGGCTTTATGTTAGATCTTGAGTCTGCTCACATCTCCTGCTTTTTTGGCTGCCTCTGTCTTCTCTTCATCTGCAAACAATCACAGGTGACAATGTAAAAATAGAACATCCTAAGAGATTTTTGAGATCCTGTGTTATTCTTACGGGTATCTTTTTCCTTTTCCATCCATCTGCTCATCTTTCTTTAGAACTGGTTTAAGCAGCTGAATTTTGTGCTCCTTTCTTTTGGAAACGGTGATTTCTGATCAGACCTTTTCCCTGGTAGGTTCCTTGCTGCCCTCATTTGATGGCCTTTCTGTCTTTCTCTGGCTTTTTTGTCAGTGTCCTGTCTGAGATTGGTCACACTTCCAGTAACTTTCCTCATAGTTTTACCCTGCTTTGTTTTGCTGGTAAACTAAGCTGTTGTTGGTTGTGGGTTGGTTTTAGCAAGTTTTTCGTTGATCTTAGACTGTTATGCCTTTTTTAAATCTTTATATATGCTGCTTTGTTCTTGTCTAACCAGTTCAATTTCAGTTCCAGTTGGTCTTCCTAGATATTACCAGACTTCCAGAGCTAGTGGTCTTTTTTTTTTTTTTCAATTCTAGTTTTGTAAGTACATGTTCAGCATTTTTAATCAATGTGATTATATAATAGGTTTAGCACCAGCTTAACCTAGAGGCTACCTTAAAAAAACCAACTGTGCCAGTATTCTTTAGATCTTGTATGTATTCCTGGCTTTAATCATTCCAGTAGCCAGAAGGCATCTGGCTACATTTGTAAGCATTTAATCAACTTGTTTTGTTAATTGTTTATACTGGAATTTGTTGTTAGCATCTGGTTTTACTTGAGGTGTCTAAATATCTGTCCGGGCTTCTGTCTGTCAGTCTCTTCAGGAGCTATTTCTGCTTTAGTCCCTTCCCGAAAACTAGTGAACAATATTAAAATTATCCGGATTTTTAACACATAGTTACATTATAGATACTGGAGGGTATTTAAGAACTTTCCTTAACATAGTCACAGAGCTCTACTTTTGTTTTTATTGCCAGTTTATTTTAATCTCTGTCCTGTGCAGTATTGAGTCATGCTAAAAATATCTTCATTAGATTGCCATTGATCTACAGCAGGGCATTCAGGCATGCTGTGTCTGAGTCCTGTGATAACTTTGCTTTAATTAAGTTATTAAGTACATTGGAAAATTAAAACCCCAGTAATTTTTAATTTTTTTTCATGTGTTCCTTTTCTAGGATTCTCAGATAGTTGTACTGATTTATCTAGCTACTTTTATTTAGATTTGCCTGTTAATTTTAAACTGGCTTTGTTATCCTCTTGGAAATGTTTTAAGATTCCAGACTTTGTACTTAATACATATTTTGTGACTGATTGATGCACATTTTTGCAGAGCTACCATTTAAGAACTTTGGAAGAATTTTTAAATCAAATTGTTATATAATATGACAGCTAATCTGTGTAACAGCTTTTTAATGGAATATTGGGTTGGAAGAAAAATTGATTTGGCATCTCTGCTTAGTAGTTTAAAACCAACCAGACACACTGGCTAGCCATGCTCCTTCATTTTGCTTTCTAGCCTTGTAAACATTTCCACATTCCATCTGTGATGTCTAGTCCACGCATGAATAAAATATGAAGTAATTTAATACCACATAATATGTCAAGGAGGTTGCTGTTTATTCTCAGACTTGAAACTTTTTGAGATCACGTGCTGAAAGCTCTCGGGGTTTTGCTACTCATTTGGGGCCCTGCCTGTGAGGCTGTGGTGTACAAACGTGCCATGTTCTCTGTAGTGTGGAGAAAATAAAGGGTTTTTTGTACTTTTACTTATATCATGACTGAGGAGGAACAAGGATGCTGAGGAGGAACAAGGAGTTAGCTCTTGGTTCTCTTCCTGTGTTTGGAATCACAGAGAGGGTACAGAGCCCGTGGCCATCCCAGGTACCAGCCTCATGGGAGCTTCCATCCAGCAGGCAGCTGGGGCTGGATCACAGAAGGGAGCTGGGAGCCTCTGGAGTGCTTTACCTCAAGACCAGTAACCTCTTGGGATGCAGGTTACAAGTCAGGTGAAGGAATAAAGGCTGTCTCTTAGCAGCTTTGTGTCCTCACCAGCCCAAACCCCGGTGCGGTGCAGCGGGCCGGAGTCACGAGGCCCTGAGGGCTCACGTGTGCCCGATGCTCTGGGTGTTCAAAGCTGTGTTCTCTGCTCTGCATCTGGCATTGCAGAGCTCTGCTTGTGCAACCATGCACTCGTGCCAGGGTGCCAAGTGTCTGGGCCCACGTTTCAGTCTTGGGCAGGATAACTTCAAAATGTATTCTTATTTTGAGAGTCTGTGCTGCAGCATTTCCAGAAGCATTCAGTGTCTGTGGAAATACCAGCGTGACACAGTAGCGACAAAAAACACTCTTGCACCTTGTCTGTGAACTCCTCCCTCCACACAAAAATAAAGATTACAAATGTGCCTTAGCCATTATAGTTATTAGCACACAGTCCATAGTCAAAATTTTATCTAAATGGGTAACCTTGGGTTCTAACAAAGACTTTTGTTTCCTGTTGTACATCAGTTTAAATAATGAAAAAGAATACAGTTAAAATCAGTGTTTGACGAGTAGTTACTAAACATGATTTTTTCTTAAATCAAAACCTAGTGCCTCTGACAGTGAAAAATGGGCACCAAAATAACTTGAATCTGTTATTTTAAACAGCCTGACAGCTAATATATAGTCTATATCTAAGTGTGAATGAGATGTGAATATTAAAAAAGGTATTAAAACAAGTAATTGGATTTCTTTTTCCATAGTGCTTTCTTCTCAGAAAAGAGGACACCATCACTGCAGATGATGACCTGTGTTTTGTCAATTAAATTGCTGTAGGTTCCTTGCTGAAATAATTATTAGGCAAGCCTTCCTGAAAAGGTTTGTGACTTGCATTTTCCCTGTTCTCCCTCCTTGATTACAATTCCCTGGCAGAGACCAGATTGCTCAGCAGACTGCTAGACATTAGAAAATCAAATTCAGATGTATCAAACTATGATCCCACATATGAAAATGACAGACTGTAGTAAACATGCATGAGTTGGTTTTAGTCTTTCAAATATCCATTTTTTCCAGCTTGCCTTTGTATCCAGGCATTTGTTCAATATATTGCTATAGAATATTTAAGGAAGTAGTTTCAAAAATATCTTTCCATGAGGACAGTATCGTCAAAAAACTTCTTCTTTTCACTTTCCATTTCACATCAAAAGGAATTTCTAGGTGTAGATAAGTATATTTGCAAGTTCCTGCTTGGCTCTTTGGTTTCATTTTAGTCCATGATCTGTACAAACTTCTCCTTGGACAATTAAGAGTGTGTGATACTTGCAGGATGTAATGGGAATTGTGGTTTTGTAGCTAACAATCTCTGGAGTTGTCTTACAAGTGAGTTTTATTGTGTGCTAAAGCCATCTGTGTGACTTGCTGTTAGCAATATTGTCTGGACAGCCCTAAATCAAATCCTGAATGGGCAGGATTGCAGAAGGCAGGTTTAAACTGGTGTCCTTCAGGTTAAACCCACTGATGCCCGGGCTTTTTTTCCTCCTGGCATAAAAAGTATTAGCAAGAGGTAAGTTTATGCTAGCTGTCCTTGTTTCACCAAGATCTATCTTCTGCAAACAGGCTTGTGTTTACAGAAACCAAAGTGAAAATAGCATGTGAGCAGCATAAAGCCACTGTGGTCCAAATAGTTGTGTATTTGCATAACTGAGCAGTATTTAAAGGACTGGCTGGCCTACTTTGGGACAGTTTATTACACACTTTTCCTTAAGAGTTTGTTGTCTCCAGGCATCTCTCAAGAAGAAGAAGTAAAAGGCTCTGATTCTAAACAGCAGTGTTTTCACACAGAAAGTAGAAAACAACTTTAACTGTCTTGTTCCAGTTTTTGATAAATGGACATTGACATGGACTACGAAAGACCCAACGTTGAAACTATCAAGTGTGTGGTGGTTGGAGATAATGCAGTGGGAAAGACTCGTCTGATCTGTGCCAGAGCCTGCAACACAACCCTGACTCAGTATCAGCTGCTGGCAACGCACGTCCCGACCGTCTGGGCCATTGATCAGTACCGTGTCTGCCAGGAGGTAAGGGCTGCAGGTGTGCAAAGTGTGCAGCACATGCTGTGAGGTGCTGCTATTGTTTCTTGGCAAGCCTTACCCTGCCAGGATGCAGCAATGAGCTCACATGTATTTTATGAGTGACCTCTACTGCAGCCATGCTCTGATACACCTCTCGTTCTGAAGGAATATCTTTATCAAACCTATTTTTAGGGATATAATTATTCTGCCTGTTTTATAAGATACATCATTTGGTAAAAAGTACATGAGATAGACCCTTGACCTAGTATGTTTTGGACCTTTTGATGGGGTGAATTACAAAGTAATTGTTTGATGGAGGGAAAGAGAATGTTCTGTGTGTTCTCTTCTAGGTCCTTGAACGCTCAAGAGATGTTGTGGATGAAGTGAGTGTTTCCCTGAGGCTGTGGGATACTTTTGGGGACCACCACAAAGACAGGCGCTTTGCTTACGGAAGGTAAATTGATCCAAGTAAAATTTTAAGAAATACTTGCCTTCAAATTTTAGGGTAGAAATAAATTGCAAATCTGAATTTTGAAAAGCAAGGACTTAACAATCACGGGTATTCATGTTCCTGCCCACTGCAAAGAGGATTATCTGCTGCAAGGATTAAAAAGATATAAATATTTAAAAAGCAGCATAGTTTTACTACGCTACATTTCCTTGAACAGCCTGCTAAGCTCTGTCAACAACTGTTGTCCTATTTTGAATTTTAAAGAACATTCTTCAAAATAAGATCGTAGTTTCACAAAATTGAACATGAGCATTCTCTGCCTGTATAAGCAGTGTTGGATATAATTGCCTAACAAGCAACAAACAAGGAGGGATGTTGGGAAATATCACTCTCACTCAATGAAATATTTATTTTATTAAAATCTGTGATGTTGAATGGGCAGCTAACCTCTTGAGAGCAGAGCTAGATTCATGAAAGATGAGGCTCTTCTGTATTTCCTTAATTAAAGCTGAGGTTTTTCTTCTATAAATATAAAATGTCTGTTAGTGAATCAATTAACCCTGGAAATTCTAAAAAATACATATATAATTAATATATATTTAAATTAATGTGATCTAGATTTTTCCAGCATGTATTATTATATATATGTGTGTGTCTGTATACATATGTTTGTAAAAGTTCAGCATAGTTTCAGCAAGGACTGAAGCCAGTGATAGTCTTTCTGGTTTGTTTAATTAGATCTGACCTTGTGGCAGTACAGACAGCAGAACAGCTCTATTAGGCAAATACTGAGCTGAAGGTGGGTTTTGGACATATATTTTCATAACTCACATTTGAGAGGTCTCAATCCTCACACATTTTATTCACCTTGTTGAACTTTTTCATAACCTTTTCATATCTGCTTCAGTCACTGCAGTTGATCAGACTTTCACAGACAGACACATTTTTTTTTCCAGCTGGGAATGAATGCCCTTTGTAGAGTGTCAGCCCCAGCTTTCTATTGCATGTGGCCAAAATGTACTGTCTTGCTATTTTTCTTCTCTCTGTGCTGCCTGATGACACAAGTGACTTTGAAGGAGGATGGTCTTTTCTATTCTCTACCCCTTAGAAATGCTGTAGAGGGTTCTGCTGGTTGAATCCACCCATTAAATTTTCAGGCTGTGGAACTCTGTATGTTTGTACAATGCTCCTTTGTGTACAGCACTGTAGTTGAGTTTTCACTGAGTCAAGAATTACCTGGAATTTTCTGTCGGGAGCTAAAGTGGCAACACATCTGGGCTGCACAACCTGTACCATTTGTAAATAAGCTTTGTGAGAGAAGTTACAGACTTTAAGGTAATATTTACCTTAATATTTAGTGCTACTGGAAGATGTCCATAGATACTGTTTTACCTTTTGGCAGCATGTGGAGCCTGCATTGATGAATTTGGATGTAACTTCATGTTTCCACTCGCTGTTCCGCTTTGATGTGGCCTCCCGATATTCTGCAACAGATACTGTGTCACTGAGAAGATTACTGGAGATTAGGAGAACAGAATCAGGCATGTTCTGAACCCTGATCCCACGTTTACTGACAGGATGGGAGAGGGAGGAAACAACATACTTAGATTCTAATCCTGCAAACGCCAAGGAGGACGTGAATAACTTGAGATCTTGAGGATTAAGTATATGAACACAGTGATTCATTTGTGAGGTTTGAAGAACTGAACTTATGTAGAATGAGGTTTGCTATATCCTAATTAGCTTTAAAAGGCTGTTCTGGAAGCCTGCTCTCCTGTTAGTGGTTTTTCTGCAAGTCTATTAATGAAGAAAATAACTGGAAACTCTACAGAAATACTTTATAAGTAGAATTTCAGTTCTAAAATGTAGTGATTGTAAGCACTGCTTAGATACTTGGTTGTTTTAAGAATGTTAATGTTGCATTTAAAGCAGTCTGTTTAGTATTTCATCTGGGCTGGCATTTTAAAAAGTTTTTCAATGCTGAATGTTCATATTTGTAGGAATTTATTTTAAATCACCTCTGTACATTGAGCTGCAGTCTAGTCAGCTGTGTCAAATTTTTCAATATAGTGAAAGGCCTATTTTATGCCAAACTGCTCAAGGTTACACCTGCAAGTGCCCAGTGTTTTGATTGTCTGAAGGATCATATAATAATATAATCCTTTGGTTCTCTTAAAAAAATTCTGTGCATCTGCATCTTATGCAGGGGAAGGCTTACTCCAGCAAACATTCAGCCAAGACCTCTAATTGTCCTAAACCTGGTGTAACAAGAACCAGCAAGTCATTAACTCGCCTGCTGCTCCTTGGAAAAGTTTGCTCCATACAGTTTTAGAAAATGTTACATAAATAGATTATGCTATAGATGACAGGGTGAACAGTTAATAGGGCTTGTAGCACAGATAAATTCTTCTTAACTTTATTTTTCACAGATAGAAACATGAAAGGAGGGGAGAAGGAATCTGTTTTCCACTATTTTTGTGTGAGAGAACGAGAGGAACATTTAGATGCCACCGGGGATGGAATAGTTAATGTTTCTCTGCCATCCCTTAATGGGAGTATGGAGAGTGAGATCAGCTTGCATTCTGCTCTGTGGTGTTTAGTTTAATAATCACACTCCTCTGGGAGCTTTGGGAAACAGTTCCTGACAGCTTAAGGGAGTGAGGCGGATGTGGCTGCAGAGATTTGTGGAAATATTTGCTGCAGTTTACAGAATGACATTTCCCCCCCCTTAGACTAAAATGTGTGCTTTAGTTTTTGGAAATATCCTGTTCAGTTCAGCTTAGGCAGTATATGATGCCAAACAGCCATTTATTAATAATCTCCCATAGGGTTTCATTTGGTGCACAATCATCCCAAAATGCTGTAAAATGATAATGTCTTGATTATGATTTAGTGTATTGATTTCCAGCTCCCAGCCACCTCTTTGTTTAATAACAATCTACCCTTGGTGCTATTGTATTCTCTAAGCCTAAGCAGATGAGGTGTGAACTTCATTTAAAGCCCAAGTTGTTATTCTGTAGCAGTTTCTCTGGGAGGCAAGTGTGAAGACAAAACATCTTAATTTACATTTCAACTTGTCAGGATTCACTATCTCCCATCCTCCTGTCCAATCTGGTTTTGAATGAGTGTCAACATATCATCATGTTCAAGCTAATTCTAGAAGCTGGCTTGTAGTTATTTTTCTC
>VZRH01002850.1:2308972-2360089 GCA_013397555.1 Urocynchramus pylzowi | reverse complement strand
TTTTTTTTTTTTCCTCCCCCAGGTGGACGTGTTTGGCTAATTTGATAAATAGCCTCTGTATCCTGGGGTTTTTTAACATGCAGCTGTAGTATGTGTAAACATAAGCACAAACCTGCAAAGAGTTAATTCAATCAAATATTTATTCTCAATACCATGAATGGGGATTGTTAGCTAATTCAGCCAGGATGACTTATTTACTTGCAACTTAAATATGAGCTGTAGACCAAACAAAATCTGTTCATACAGCATGGACAGAAAACAGCTTTTTCCTCATGACTTACAAATGTGAATGAGTCTTGCTGTTAGACTGCTGACAGAGCCTCTTTAGAGTATTTCCTCCATTGTGAATGGATTTTGTAAGCCTTGTGGGTATTGTATGTATGCAGAGGAACACATGCAACACATTCAACTTCTGTGTGATTACAATTCCCTTTACCAGTTACTCCAATGTAATTGAATCCCTAAAAATACACCTTTGGAATGCTGCTGAAAGGAGTCCATGAGAACATGGTTTTATCACTGATACCTGAAGACTTCCACCAACCTCCTGATTTCTTTTTTCCCCCAAGGGACAATGATGACGCTCTTTCTGTAAGAACAAAACCAAGGTAGCTTTGATGTAAAAAGGTATTTGAATTCATCAAATTCAGTGAGATTAGGGTAAGGTTTGTGGTTTCACAGAGTTGCTTGGTCTGCCTTTAGTTAGATCAGTGCCCTCTGTCATGGAGCAGCTGGTGCCTAAACTGAGGCTGGGCCAGCAGCTCCCCTCCTTTCTTCAGAGAAGGTCTGAGGTTTCAGAAGTGCCTTGTGAATGAAAGCTCACACATTCCCTGTGCTTCTCAAGCCATTATTGGCCTGGGTTGAAAGTGATCCTCAGAGATGTCTCTCTAGAGCAGAGGTACTTAACAGACACAGGACAGTCTCTTGGTTCACTAGCAGAGGCTCAGCTGGTGGGGAATCCAGTTCCTTCAGGTGTCTCTCAGCTCTGCTGCTTCCTCTTCTTATGTTTTCTGCCACAAAAAAGCGATAGGCAGTATCTTCATCTTCAGCTACCCAAATTTGTGAGCCTCCCCTTCTACTTTACAGTGGTTTATAACCTATTCAGGTTCTTCATCATATGATCATGAAGAACTGTGAAAAACCATTTTTTCAACATACACATCTATTTGTTATGATTTTTTCTCTTTTGAGTTTGACTTAGGCCCAAGAAAGACAGTAATTAGCAGAGAGGGTCACAGAGACAGCTTTCTCCAGTAACTTTATTCTGATATGCTGTGTGTATGCACTGTTTTTCTTCTTCTTTTGTTACCTACATGAACATTTGAGGCCTTTTCATTCAGCTGATGGGGAAGTAAATGCTTTATATACTTAGGCCACTGAAATCAATGCAGATCTACTTCTTTCTTCTGCATCCCACCGTGGTTCCATACTGTGAGTAGAAAGAGGTTACTATGGAATTTCTGTTAGGAATCCTCCCTTCTTTAGAAAGGTGAGTGCCAAATGGTGTTGTTGGTGGGCCTGAGGCTCAACTTGATGTATATGTAATAGAAGGACACTTCCAATTCTTTAAGCCTTCCTTAAGGAGTAAAAAAGTACGTGGCAGTTGTTATTTGTGGTATTACATCATTTCCCATTTTGCCTTGCTTTCCTAAATCAGGGACTGGGTGGAAAGGGGGCATTTGGGCTCTACACTGAAAGGCTTCAATGCAACATCTAAATCTTTTGGAAATTATAAGTGTGGGAAGCTGCTTTCTGTCAAAATCTTGATCTTAGTGAATTATTGCTTTGTGAATATGTATTAGGGGGATTCCTTGTGCTGTTTTCCACTCCCAGGGTCTCAGGATCTCAGTCTGGGTTTCCTGGTTTTCTATGGCAGAGGGGTGGAAAGTGTTGGTCTTTAAGGTCTATTCCAACCCAAACTGTTCAATGATTCTATAAAGCACTTCTTGGTGTTCAGGTTTATAAAACTGTTTCTTGAATTATTCCTGAATTTTACTGGGAAATGGCTATGAAATTCTGTTTTTAGAATAAGTGCAGCTTGTATTTGTGAATATATCGCTGCAGAAAGAAAGGACAAATCAGGTTTATTTCTGTTTTCTTCTTTCTTGTTCTCTAGGTAACCAACACAAAAAGTAACTGCACAAAAATGTCAGTAAAATAGGCATTTTAAAAAATCATACCCTTTTACATTCCCTGAGAATATTGAAATAACATTGGTAAATTTTTAATGTTTAGGAAATATTCATGCATTATTTTAACCTGACAGGGTTGGCTTTTTATGATCAAATGTCGAACCAAACTTTATACTGCAGTGTTAGCAAGTTGTAAATGTGCCTTTGACATTAATAGGAATTGTAGATACTTTAATTAAAGTTTCCAAAGGACACGTTTCCTCAAATGCTCACAGTTCTACGTAGCTGGTTAATCTTCCTCATACATTTCTGTCTCCAGTTGGTACTGAGTGCAAATTGTGCTTATGACTTGAATGAAAACATAATTTATTATGATAGAGTGGCTGTATTTTGTGAGCTGGCAAAGCCAGCTGTGGTGCTGGTTCAGTGTGTGAACTCTGCCACTACCCAGAGATTTCCCATCCGTCCTGTTCATGGCACAGAACCATTATTTTCTCTCTGCCCAGTGCAGAACTCTCAGGAATCTTTGTTTTATGGGGAAGTCCAGGTTTTAATACAGGATAAATAATTTCCAAATCACATTTTTTTACCTCTTTACTCTGTTATTCTATTCATGTGGAAAGCAGTAAGATGAGGATGTCCTGTTAGTACAGTGCAGTGGGTTTTGGAAGAACCCAGCTTTGCTCATCTCTGTTTCACAGTTGCCCAACAAAGGTCAGGGGCGAGGAGCTGCTCAAGGACCACAGTGGTGAAAGCATGATAGTCCCTTGGCAAGGGCTGTAGGACATGCAGGGCTGTGCTGGGGCCAGCCTGCTGGGTGCTCTGGGCCTGCCCTGCCCAGGGACACGGCTCACCCCTGGCTCCCTCTGGAGCACAGACTGTGCCCAGCCCAGCACCGGGCACCTGGGGGAACTGGTGTGTCCTGCCTGTGTACACCTGCTGGAGTTGTTGCCTTTTGGTTTTCTGGAAGATGTGATGTGTGTCTTGTGGCTTGTAAAGTCAGGAGGGTTGTGGCCTCGTGACTGCAATTACTGGGCTTAGGTATTAATTTCTGAAGGATGCTGACAGGCTGTCTCTGTAAGATGCTTAGCTGTAGTTAGGAGCAGCCAGGCAGCCAACGCTTGCCACTCCAACAGTCATGATGGCCTTGAATTAAACAACAATTGGCCCTATTAGAATACATGTAACACAGAGGTTTTTGTACCTCAGCTGTACATTGATTTCTCTTTCTGGGATCTGAGCAAATGTCTCCTGGGGTTTAGGTTTTACTCCTACCTGACCTTGACTAGAGCAATTTTGAGTTTAAAGCATGTTTGCCTCAGCTATGCAGCAGACCATTGTGTTGGCTGCTTAGCCCTTCACTATTTACTAGAGAACTTTCTAGTTTGAAAAGGCCTTGTTCCTAGATATGACAGATGTGTTGCAGTTTATATAAGACAGAAATTTGGAGCAGAAGCATTTCTCTTGAATTAAATTGATGCTCACAGCAGTCTCCGTATTGTGTGCTGCTATCTTTAGAAATAGCTGGATATATCTATGCCCTCAGTGAAATGTAGAAAGCAGCACTACTGAGGAGGTATTTCATTATTTAAAAGGTGAATGTTAAGATTCACTGCTGCTGATGCTCTGTACATGACACAAACTGCAGATACAACACATTGGTGCTAAATTAAAGAATAATAGAACTGAGATAGAGATGGTATTGCTGAGCTTATCCTGCTGACAATTCTTTAGCAATAAGTTGCCTCTTCAAAATGTCCTTCTCCTCAATTTTTCTCAAGAGTTTAAATTCAACTTTTTTTTATTCTTTTCTTTTCTATTTTTTTTTTTCTCATAAGAGACCCAAGAGCTTGAGAACTGCTTGTTTATAAATAATGAAATTGCCCCTAGTTAGGTATGCCCTGAGACAAGTATTCAATCATTTCTTTGCCTTTGGGTGCCAGCTCTGACATGAGTTAGGCTGTGGTTCAGTGGATGAACTGTCAACCTTAATCCTCATATTTAGAATTTATGTAGTAAGTTTATTTAGTGAAGTAGTTTCTATTTTCTTAGAAACCCTTAAAAGCCTGCAAATATTGCCATGCTTACTCTAATTTAAACCACTGTCCTATTCTACAGTTTCCTGACCTTATTTTCTCTGTAATGTTTATTTTTGCTGATATTGTAGAAGTGGTCATTCTGCAGTAGTTTGCCCTTCTAACAGGTTATTTATTAAAGACGTTAGAGAATTGCTGTGCAAAGCACATTGCAAAGGCAACCACCTCAGTTCTTCAAACAGTGCAGTAAAGGTATTTCTCCATGACAAGTTCACAAGTGATCTGTGTCTGCCTGTGTGGCTATTCTGAAGTTTTGCACAGCTCCTCTCTAATTCCTAAGCACCAATGATCTTTGAACTGCAATTGAGGTGTCCAGTCAGCAGTTGTTTCTGGAGCAGTGGCAGCCTGTGAGTAACTGTTGTGTAAAAGTAGAGAATGGAAAGCCCTACCTCTCTTCTTAGTGCTCTGCTCACACGTGCTGGGATCGTCTCAGCATGGAGGAGCAGTGCTTCCTGGGTATGTGGCTTTGTGCTCCCATGCTTTTGTGGTGAAATGTGTAGCTTCTCTCACACTTCTGCACGAACAACATGTATTCTGACATCTGGGCGTCAGCACATTTGTCAAAGAGCAGAGCGGAGTAGTAATGGAAATTGGTGAGACTGCAGCAAAAATCATTTGCGGGGTTTTCATCAGGTATTTTCTTGTTACCTTTCTAGGTCCGATGTTGTTGTTCTGTGCTTTTCAATTGCTAATCCTAATTCCCTGAATCATGTGAAAACAATGTGGTATCAAGAAATCAAGCACTTCTGTCCTCGCACACCTGTCATTCTGGTGGGCTGCCAGCTGGATCTCCGCTATGCAGATCTCGAGGCTGTTAACAGAGCCAGACGGCCTCTGGCAAGGTAAAGTTTAAACAAAAATAAGAATTAAAAAAAAAAAAAAAATCACCTTGGTAATCAGGTGCAACACTTGCAAATGAGAAACTGGAGAACCTAGTTTCCTTTTTTTTGTACAATGAGAATATATGTGCTTTATCTTATTTTAATTCTGTTGTCTGAGTTGGTTAGTTCTTTAACACACACAGTTGTTAAGTTTCCCACAAAATTTTTGCACATTGGATATCTAAATGTGTTTGGGGGGCAGAACACTACAGTAACATAGAGATGGTGGTAATCATTATTGTATGGTTTTTTATGTATTTTTCTCCATGAACATGTGTATCATGTCCTACCCTCTCACTATTGTCAGGTACTGTTTTAAACTGGCAGATTCTACTAGAATTTTCTGAATACACAATTTTTTTTTTTGGTGAATGTAATCCTAGATCATAGCAGGAAATTGAATGGTTGTATATTAAACTTCTTAAAGTTCTGAGATTAAAAGAGAGTTTGGGGGTTGTTCTAGAGAAGCTTTGTTTCTCCCAGATACAAAATACAGCCACATATTTGGCAACAACAATTCCACAATAACTGACTTGCTTCTAATTTATTCCTTTTATGGGAATTTCAATAAGACCAGATTCACGGAAATAATATCCATGATTGTGTAATTAATGACTTTATTGTAACAAATTTCCGTAAAGAGATTGAATTACTATTTTGTGGGCCCTTGGAAAACTTTGCATTGCATTGCCGTCAAACCCTTGACTTAGCAATATGATTTTTATATGTCTGTTTGTTTATTAAACATTTCTTTGTTGTGAGGGTGGGGTGGGCTTTTTGGTTGACTCTTTAAAAGGAAATGGTCTTTTTTCAAAACTCCTCTTCTGCCCTAATCCTGCTCCCTGATTTCACCATTAGTAAGTTTGAGTCAGGACTCTGTGTCTGGCACAGACTCCTGCCACCTGAACTGGTTATTTATTAGCTGGCACTCAGCAAGCTGTTGTCTGGTGCGTGTTCCATCTGTGCCAGCTCATGTCTGCCCAGTATGGTGGGCTCAGAGAACACACTCTTGGGTCGTGTCTTCTGGGGAGATGATTCTTTTTGCTGGGAAAATGGATCCTAGCCCAGACTTTTTACTGGTTTGTTTACCCTGCATCATGTGCTAGAGCTGCTCTGTAAATTCATGAGTTCCCCCATAATACTTCTGCAGCCAAAACAAGCCTATGTCTTGCAGTGTGTGTTGTTACTCTTTTGTTGTAGGCTACTATGATTTTCTTCAAAAAGCATGAGCTTAAGAAATATTTCCATTTCATATTTACCTGTATTTCTGGCATTTTTTATGTCATGAGAATTTAGATTTGTGTTTAAGTGATGGTTGTGACTGAATATCTGAGTAGTAAGGGGTGGTAGGAGGATTATAAATAATGAAAGTTCTTGAGTATCCTGTCAAATTTTTTTACTGTAAATTTCACTTTAAGTAAGAGGCAACTCCATTTTGCCTAAATGATTTCTACATGTATTTAGTAACATTGCAAAGACACCACCAAACTTAAATGAAATTAGAAGTATGTGCTCTTCTAAAACTCTGTGGAGTCATGGTGGTAGATTTCCAAAGGGCTTTGTGCACTTAGTTTTATATTTTGTTTCATTTGAATGATATTTATCTCAGATTTAGTGCTGAATATTTGGTAAAATTTCATGCTTTCTAGCGTAACTTTGTGTGACAAGGTTCATTTTCTGTTTACCCTAGGCCAATAAAAAGGGGAGACATTTTGCCACCAGAGAGAGGCAGAGAGGTTGCCAAGGAACTGGGGATACCCTACTATGAAACCAGTGTATTTGACCAGTTTGGAATTAAAGATGTGTTTGACAATGCAATTAGAGCTGCCCTGATCTCCAGAAGACACCTGCAATTCTGGAAATCTCATTTGAAGAAGGTCCAAAAACCTTTGCTTCAGGCTCCATTCCTACCTCCAAAAGCCCCTCCCCCAGTTATCAAAATTCCTGAGTGTCCCACGCCGAGCATGAATGAAGCTGGATATTTATTGGACAGCCCGCTGTGTGCAGATGTCATGTTTGTTCTTCAGGAGCAGGACTGCATTTTTGCTCACAAGATTTACCTAGCTACCTCCTCTTCAAAGTTTTATGACCTTTTCTTAATGGAATGTGAGGAAAGTCCATATTTGGATGAAACACAGTGTAATAAGGAAAATACAAATAAGGATGTTCTGACAAGTCACCTTGAGACAAACAGTGACAGTGACGAGGCATCCTTGAAATCTCCTGATGTTAAAATTCCCCCACCAGAAAGCAGTGAGTCTTTAAACATGCTAGAACCTGAATCTGGTGAAACAAACTCTGCAGCAAGATCTCTGTCATCCTGGGGTAAGGGGTTTGTTAGTGTGCACAAGGAAATGCAAGTGAATCCTGTCTCAAAGCGGACGTGTCCTGTAACTGTGGTAAAAATGGATTCGTCTGTGCAGGCCGCACCTTTTAAAACTGTCTTGCAGTTTTTATACACAGGCCAACTGGATGAAAATGAAAAAGACCTCACCAGACTGGCTCAGATTGCTGAAATCTTGGAAGTATTTGACTTGCGAATGATGGTGGAGAATATTATGAATAAAGAAGCCTTCATGAATCAAGAGATTACTAAAGCATTTCATGTCAGAAAAGCTAATCGGATAAAAGAGTGCCTTTGCAAAGGGACATTTTCTGGTAAGTAAATACATGCTTAAGCAGGAAGAGAACTATTTTTTTTTCTCATCTGTGTTACTGTCACTTCATAGACTTCAAACAATGTGACAGCTTATATTGTTCTGAGAGGAGGGATGACCCCAAAATTGTAGTGTTACTCAGGCCAACTGTTCCATCCTGGGATTCTGTAGTTTCATTTCTCAAAATCTACTCACAGCTTTTAAATAAGCAACCCAAGTCTCAGAAATATTGAACATCCAATATCCCCCTTTACAATCAAGGCTTTTCATTATTTAAAATGCAAGAATTATTTTTGAGGGGGAGGTCATGGGAAATGAAGGAAGTCCTTGGTTAACAGCATGAAAGTGAAACACATTCTTGAGAACAGGTTACACCTTAAGCACAGACTTGCAGCACTCCTGTGCCTTTGTTCCCATGGCAGATGTGACATTTAAATTGGACGATGGAAGCATCAAGGCCCACAAGCCACTGCTGATCTGCAGCTGTGAGTGGATGTCTGCTATGTTTGGAGGATCATTTATTGAAAGTTCCAACAGTGAGGTATTTGTTTGTGTTTGTCTCTTTTGTTTACAATATCTGATGGATTTAGGATGATGGAAGCATCATTTACTTGAAAGGTTGCAGCAATCCCTAGAATCAGGGATTTATTCTTCCTTGCAAACCTGGGATGCTTTTCTTCTTAAGCCATTAAATAAGGCTGCCCAGGAGGACAACATACTTTCTCCAATGCACAAGTCTTCCTCCAGCACTGGACTGTGTTTAAACCCAAAGTCCTGTAAAATATTAAATCGGGAGAAGAAAATTAAGTATGAATTTGTGAATTTCTTTAAAATATTTTTTTAGATTTTGTGAATATATATTTATAAAATAAAAGTCATTACAAAGAATACTTGGGGCAGGGACATTGATAAATAAAGATAAAGAAGGGTTAAAGACATATGAGTGTTAAACTAGAAAAGAAAGCTGGTTTCACAGTAGAAACTGAGCTAACTTTAGGAGAAGTTCTACTAACTTTAGTAGAAATTCAGTATAGATTCTGCAATGCATCATCTTGTCCTCTGGAGTAATGCAGGTATGCAATACAGTTTAAAAGATCTCAATGCTTTGAATAAGATTTTGCAGAAGCCCTGTATTTTCATGTGCCTTCATGGTCTGTTTTTCAAATTCCAAACACTCTGCTAATACTTTTTCTTGTGCCATACCCAGCTGGTTTGTTTTGTTTGTTTGTTAGTTTGTTTTTCTTGCTGCTTTCCATATAGTTATGAGGTGTTCAAGTTTTTTGTGTTTAATATCTTGATAGAATTTTTCTACTTAGATTTTTCTGGCTTTTTCTAATACAGCTGTAAACATAATTCCTTTCCCAAGGCACACTCAACAAGTGGTTCAATAAAAATACATAATTTGATTCTAGTATGCAGCATTTGGCAATGAAGAATAAGCAGTTATTTTCTACCAGCCTATTTTTAATTATTAGCTTCACAGTCTTAGCTCATCTTTCCAATTTAAAATATTTAGCTTCCATTTTGTAGAGTTTAAAGTATTCAGTAATGCTTTTGGAAGTTTTAAAATATAGGTAGATATGAATGGAATGGTTTAAAAATAATAAAAACCATCTGTTTTTACATACTACCTTTCTGTATTTGGGGCAAAATTTATAAACTCATTCATTAAATTTACAGTTCTCTGCATTAATAAAAATATATCAATAATGAATGAGTTTTACAGCTAGCTGCTCTCACTTGGAGAACTGAGCTGCTTCCCAGAGTGGCTGATATGCATGAAAGGTTTATGCTTTAGCATGAGAAATTAGACAGTTTTTATCCTAGTCCTGGTGGCTTCATTCCGTGCTGGTTACACTCATGATATGTGTGGGGCAAAAAGGGCTTACATTTTTTTTTCCTCAGTTCTTCAGTTCTCAGTTCCTTCTCACTCTTGTTTACCTGGACAATTTGGTTATTTACCAAAAGACTGAGAGGGGTGGTTTCACTGTTATCCTTTGTTTTCTGTTATTCTCAGAATCCACAGAAAATTCCTTTCCAGGAGCAGATAGATAACATTCCACAAGGAGTCCACCAAGGGAGGTTTGGCATGGGAAGTGCTCACTGACTGTTATGTGTAGCTGTCAATTTGCAGGCTAGAGAGCATTGAACAGAGTCACTGTTTGATGTGGATCCAATTCCAGCTTGGATATAACCTGGGAAAGGATCTGACTCTGGAACAATGCTTACCTGTTGGCAGTGTTTTGAACGGGAAATTTCTGCTTTGAAAAATGTTTTCCCTGCATTTCTGAAATGCCTTGAAGAGAAAAAGAGACAGTTAAGCAAAATGAGAGAAGTAAAATATAGCTGCTATATGAAAATCTGTTAATAATTACAAATTGTCTTCTTAAATATCTTTTCCAGGTGGCTCTGCCCAGCATAAACAAGACCTCCATGCAAGCAGTTTTAGATTACTTGTATACCAAGCAATTGTCCTCCAGTCAGGAACTGGACACCCTTGAGTTAATTGCATTGGCAAATAGGTTTTGCCTTCCTCACCTGATTGCTCTAGCAGGTAACAATTTTTGGCCTTGTCCAATGCAGTATCTTCTGCAACAGCTGAAATTTGCTTTAATGGTTTTTGGAACACAAAAGATTTTGTCAAGTGTCAGAGAAAAATTTTTTTTTTCCTGAGAGGGGTGTTGTAACGCAAATTGATATTTTCACACAGAGAAATGCCTCTCTCTTGCCTTTTTCAGTTTTGTGCTAATCCAGCTCAGAACACTGAAGTTTTCTGTGCTTTAAAAGCAGAAAGAGTAAATCTTCTCTTTAGCATTGAGGATAATGTCTGTGGATTGTAATATCATTCTGTTGTTGTTAATTTACCTAAAACCAGGAACGATTCTGGGTTTTCCATTAAGTAATGAACAAAGTGCTTCACTTTATATTTCTGTTCAAAGAGAGTAACTGAGCCAATTCAAAACTTACCTAGATGATCATGTTTTTAGAAATGCTGTCTAGGTCCCTTTTCACTAGATGAGAACTGTATATTTTGGTATATCCATGGGGATTCAACCCTCATTTCAGGAAGAAAACCTTTTCAATCCCATATTTAAAGAAAAATTACAGGTTAGAATACCACTAAAGTTGTAAAAATAAATCCATATAGAACCCTGACCTCTGGGGTTGTTTGGTTTGTGTTGTTACATTTAATTTGCTTCTCTCTATATCAGTAATTTCACATTGTTCTGAAGACATGACCACGACCAAGACTCAGAGAAAGCTGAAACAAGGCTACACCTACCTACAGGACTACATTTAGGCAAAATTTATTCACATACCAAACCCTGGCTCTTCTTTAGTTGTGCATCAGGGCTGTGTCTGTTGTCTTTACTGGTTCTGACAGACCAAATCTTTATTGCCAGATTTTATTTGCACATTTTAGCTTAAGTTTTTGGGTATTTTTTAAGGTAACTGCAGTGTAAACATACATACAGTACTAAGAATATTTCATTCCATTTAATTCTTGGTGAAATAATTTTGAGTCCAAAGGCTACTGCCAACAACTGAACCCAGTAGAATCAAACCAACTGCCACTGTTTCCCAAAAACACGCAGACTTTTAAGATTCTAGGAAAGGGTTAAGGAGAATCTTGAACTGAGGTGATTGTTGGGGTGGGCTGGTCAGCCTTCATCTGAATCCCTAGGAACAGCCAATCTGAAAACCTAAAGAGGGCCTGAAGTGACCTTTTTTCTATCAGTGCTGTGTGGATACTCATTAATAAATAATTCAGTGGCAAGTGCGCTGTTGATTAAAAACTTTGTATGACTGAAAGGAGACAGCTGATCCATATTTCTAATTTGAATTGACAATTGTACCCATGCCAGAGAAAGACTAGTGACTGCTGAACTTTGTGTTTCTATAAGTGGTTATGAACCACATCTTCAGCCACAGCTCTAAAGGTCAGAATTTGACTTCCCCCAAATCTCAGCTTGCTAAGGATACCTGTGTGAATGTGGCCCCTGCATAATGCTGGTTACCACCAGGAGGAGGGAGAGCATTCTGCATGGGTTCTTTTTGACCATGGTGTGACCTTGCAGTGTGGCTGTTTGCCCTGTGAGTGATGAGTTTTCTCCCCTAACAGAGCAGCATGCAGTGCAAGAGCTGACAAAGGCCTCCATGAGCGGCGTTGCAATAGATGGAGAAGTCCTGTCCTATTTGGAACTGGCACAGGTCAGTGTACACAGCCTTCTGAAGAGATTCTGGTCAGCTGCAGGACTTGCTTTTAGCTCCCTGCTGGTTCTGATCATTGCTTCTAAGTGGCTCAAAGCCTTCACTTCTGAGAGTGACTGACAATAAAACTTAGTTCTATCTTCTATTTTAAAGGTTTTTTCCATTAGTTCAAAGGTAAAATATCCCTTTAAGTAACCTCACAGGAGTTGTCTTTCAAATATATATATTTTAGTTTGTCTTGGTTGTGGAACTTCCAAGCTCTGTGTTCTCATGACCGTGGTGCACTAACTAACATGAAAAGCAATGTAATGAAGCTGTTCAGCTTTGATTGACTCTTGTGTTCCTTTCTATTCAGTTCTTGCAGATATATTTAGACCTGAACTGCAAAGACAACATTTCTTGAATCCTTAAACTGGTTACTTAGAGTCAATCATCTGATAATTCAGAGTATGTGCAAATCTTCTTTATGTTCAAGTGCATTTCAATATTTCTTGAGTCCCATAAATAATTAAAAGAAAGAGCTCCCAGCTCACAGTTAAACTGCACACCTGTTTCCCAAAAGGCAGCAGACTCCCAGCTACAGTGGAACAAGCTAAAGTAATGTTTAAATTTTATTATTCTTGATTTCACACTAACAATGAGTCAGCTGCAGCTTGGCTTGAAGTAGCACTAAAACACTGCACAAAAGTAGCACTAAAACACTGGCCACGGTGCAAGATTCCTTGCAGCTGTTTTCAAGACCCTCTGTGCAATACCTGTAATCCTGTTGCAAAACCAGAACTGAACCCCTCCCAAGAGAAAGCAGCTTGCTTCACTTCATTTTTATCTTAAGAAGGGCAGTCTTTCTTTTATTTCCTTCTCCTGGTTGGAGACAGAAGCAATATCTCTAACCACTGTTAGAACATCCTCTGTGGCCAGCACCTAGCTCATGTTTATACCCTGTGATCAGAGCTGGCAGTCAGAATGATCACCTGGGAGGGTATGGCCAGGTACCATCTGCTGGGACCATTCTAGCTTTAGCTGTTAGTAGGGGCTGCAAAGTGAATGATAACCCCAGGAAATGGAATAAGCTCTTTGTTTTTCTTCACAGTTTCACAATGCTAACCAGCTGGCAGCTTGGTGCTTGCACTACATCTGCACCAATTACAACAGCGTTTGCTCCAAGTTCCGCAAGGAAATCAAAGCTAAATCTTCAGGTATGGGCAACTTCCCCGCCAGTTTTCATCAGGTTCTCCTTCCTTCTCCCCACGCAGTCGATTAAACATAAAGACAAAGATAAACTCACGTAGCTAAGCCACGAGACTGAACCTCTGTACTATCTTGAACAGCACTCATAAATTCTTATCTGCAAAGAAAGGTCATAGTCATTAGCCTGATTGCTGGACAAGCATCATGTTCTTTTACCTAATTCAGTGATGCTAAAAGGAACAGAGCTCTTTTCAGGCTCTGCAATGAAAAATACACTCTGTAAAGGCCTTGCTTTTTTTATAGTTTTGGTGAACTAATGCCTCTTGTGTGTAACCACTTCCAAAGTCTTTTCACACATAAGGCATTTGAGGAAACTGGGTGAATCCTTGATAAGCAAGCCAGCATAGGGAATGGATCAATGATTAGCTGCATAGCTTTTTGCAATACATTTCTGGGGTTTGTGTATCTTACTGGCATCTTTGGGGATTTTTTTCATTGTTTTTTTTTCATCAGATAATCAAGAATATTTTGAGAGGCATCGGTGGCCGCCTGTGTGGTATTTAAAGGAAGAAGATCACTACCAGCGAGTTAAAAAGGAGAGAGAAAAGGAAGATGTTGCACTGAACAAACATCATTCAAAGCGGAAGTGGTGCTTCTGGAATTCCTCTGCTGTAGTTGCCTGAACAAAGCAAATAAGTGGAAATCCATAGCCAGAAGTTACTCTTATTGTTAGAAATAAGATAAAGTTCAGGTTTTCAGGAAACTGTGTTCCACTTGTGCATTTATTACTTCTAGGGTCAAAAGCACAAGCTCACCGAAAATGAGCCTGGAACAGCTCCTTGAAGTCATATGTATATTTTTGACCGGTAAGCAGATAAATGTCAACCATTATTACATTACTTTTTATACAAAAAAAAACCAAATCCAGCATTAATGTTTCAATCTCCAGTTGGGAAATATTTTTATACTGTCTGGTGTATTTTGTTCAGATAAAATTCTGGATACTGTTTTGTTTTACAGACCACAAAATAACCATGTAGCAGCTTTGTAATTAGATTTTAACTATTTTTACTATGCGAGTACAATAAAATAGACAATCTTCAGTCATAAGAGACTGCTTTTAGAGTATCTCATAAAAAGTCATCTTAGGAAAAAAATCTAGCTGTCTACTATAGGTTGTCTTTTTCAAACTAAGTACTGTGCACTGGTAATATAATTAGATGGTTATTTCCCCTTTCTAAAGCAAAGGGTTAGAATAAGATCCAATAACTGCAAGATATAGAGTGCTTGATCTTTGCTCAGCTGAATAATAGACAGTATAATTACCTGTTCAACTGCAGGCAAATGTATTTCTAATATTTGCCATGTAAGTGCAAATAATTATGACTACGTGGGCCATGTGAAATCTAGTGATTCTAAGTATTCAGAGGTTTTATATGTCTAGATCAAAGAGGATATTTCTAAAATCATTTAGAAGGGCTTATTAATTTATATCCTTATACAAGTATGGATCTGAATGCAAAAAGCAGTTACACTGCTTGCATTTGAATTACTGCATGGCAGTTACCTTGTTCTGCAGGATCTTCACCATGCAGCCATTCCTCATGCTGAATTCCTTTTTGCTTCAGTGCAAGCAAACGAAAGGGCTGCACAAACAAGTAGATGTTATCTAGTGTTCCAGCATTTTGTAAGTGAAGAAGGGTCTTCTCACACAATATTACTTCAGTTTGATCCAAATTATTTTATAGCTTTTCCCAGATAGTAGTGAGAGTTTTAGGTTATTTTTAAGTAGGTGATATATTTCCTGTGGAAGTAGATGTTCCCAGAACGCTGGGGGCAGACTGATGGCAGAAAGGCAGGAATTCTGCACAAGTGTTGCAAGACAAGCAAAAGCTTCCAGTGTTTCCAAATAGCCTGTGTGTTTATGACTTTTTATCAACCATTACTCTAAACTGCAGTGTTACACTAGATTACATAAGGATGAGAGCATTTTTTAAAAGACCAAAACTAAAATACATAGACTGTAGAACATACACATGCAATCCTGTGCAGTGTCTCAGGCACAACTCTGTAACCAAGGTAGTATTGTGTATTAGGTTTGTTAATACTGTTCTGTGCTGGCAGCTCAGCACACCAATGTGAAAAACTGTTTGTTTGTTTGTGGTTTTTTCTCTGTATCCAAAGGCAAGGCAGTACAGTCACTCCCCAGCACTGTAGGTCAGGAAAGGCTTTGGCCTGAAAGCCATAAACACCTCGACATATTTGCATCCTGCACGGACTCACTGCCAGGCTGAGGCTTCCTCAGCTGGGTGGTGGGAGCCACCAGCATGGGAGGAGAGGCTGCTCCACAAACCTTTATGAGGAGAGCAAGTGAGAGATTCCCTCTGAAATCCATCACCACCTGGTGATAAAGAAGGGCTATAAACAACGGTTGCAAATATGTCTCCTTAATTTTTTGGTCAGTGACAATGTGGACAAGAACATGGAATGGGAGAAGGCGTGTTCAGACAGAAAAATAGCTGTTGTCATAAAATGTTAACCAGTCACATTTTAAATAAGTATTGCTACTAGGTTTTACACAACCAAAGCTACTGTATGATTGTAATCTTGCCAAACTGTAATGGATATATAAATGAACCTGAGGTATATGCAATAATATCCAGTTATTCTAGTTATCAGCTACTATAACCAAGTGGCTGGTTCATTTGGTTAATGCTGTCTATGGCCTTTAATCTTGGTGGTTATTTTGTGTTTTTTATTTTGGAAAAAAAAAGTCAATAAAACTGTTTAGTTACAAATTGTCTCCTAGCTCTTGGTAGAAACTTCCTTAATTTTGCCTTGCATCCTTCCCTTTTTAGTGCTGCTTGTAAGCATTCAGTTGTGCTATCATTCATTGAATTTTACTGAAATTTTGCATATTTGCATAGTGCATTAGGATTTATGGTTGGGAATGTCACAAGGAAATCCTACAGAGTTTGCATATGATATTGGAAGGTTGGTGCTTGTCACTTACTGTTAAACTGCACAGCAAAAGAAAAACAAACCTCTTGCCACTTTCCCCCATGGTTTCTAATATTTAATTAGCATTATATTACCCAAGGGACATGAAACTAATTGGTCATGACAGACACAGGGAGGAAAAATGTAGGTAAACAGCAGGATGTCTGTAAGGTTTTCAATATGCTCTAAAACATGCACAAACACTGTTTTCCCCACTTTCTCACTGCCTTAGTTGTCAACCATCTTACAGAATTCCTCATTACCTATTAGCAAACCCTCAGCAACTCCCTTCCTGAATACAGCTTATTTAATTGATAGATGTGTTAAGTTGGTACTTTTCTAGTCAATTTTTGCAAGATATCATGCAAAGAATGCCATGTTAAGAGCTTTGAAAAAAACCACAAAGCAATGCCAATGACACTGAAAGTCAGTATATTCAGTACAGTGTTTGTTTTTCAAGTGCTAATTTATGAAAATGTTACATATCTAATTTACTTTTGGAAGCAAAATTTTATTTCTTTGAACTTACCATTAGTAAAAAGTAATGGGCTCAAAAGAAAGAGTGGTGATGTCAGGTGTAAAAATGTTTCTCCTGTTTATGATAAAAGCAGTAGCATGGGAGGAAGGAGCTAGTCAGAAGCATTGCTCTCCAGGGTATTCTGTTTGAAATATTAAGACCAATATTAAGAAATCTTTGTTTCTGGGGAGTCTCATTCATCTTACCTCTTAGAAACAATGTTTTCCTATTTGTTCTTTAAGACAGAATTTCTGCCAGCAAGTTTTTCTGCACCACAACAGAAACCAGTTTCTGTGGCTTCCTACCTGCAAGTAGCCCACCAAAGCCAGAAATAGAATTGTTGTGTAAGATGGGAGTGGCCAGACTTCAGCCACAACTCCCTGATTTCACTCACTGAAGACCTACTCTTCACAGTCCTTTAGTCAGATCAGGCCTCAAAGCGAGCAAAGGTAAGCTAGACAGTACAAAAAATGTGAGTATGTTAAGAAGGGTTGCCAGCAGAAGAGAGTAATCTGGAAATCCCTTCTGAGCACTGAAAGCATGGTTCTAACAGAGGGAGTAAGGAAAAGCAGCACAGTGATTTATTGTCCTAATTCTTCAGCAGCTTGCCTACAGATAGCCCTCAAGAATAGCTTATGCCTAGAAGTGTTTGATTTGTAAAATTGGGAGATTTCTTTTTTTCCATGTTCAAATAACAAGCACTGATAGAGCAACTGAAGGCATCTTGGAAATCCTTCTCTCAGGGTCAGGTCTCTCATCCTCTGTACAAAGAGGTTTAGGTAAAGATCTAATGTACTAAATAGTATTAATTTTGGTACACAAACTCCAGGATCATGACATATTTCAATTCTTCCAGACTTTAGGATTAAAGTCTGGTGAAGAGATTTGTTTTGTCAGATGAAACTACAGTTTTGTCCTTATTCTGTCCCTTTTTTTTAAATCACAGTCTTGCTACTCTTGTCACTGGATAGGCCAGCATTTATTTACTCTGGGTTGGATTCCAAAGTACATACTATGCAGTGAGATGTCTTTAAGGGGTGTGCTTGCCACTCCTGAATCCCCTTAGATTTTTGGTCTATTAAAATGATCTAACAGCATTTGCATGAGTTTACTTCTCCTGCAGGCAAGATTCCCATTGAAATGGATGAGATACTACACACACACACACACTTGGGGCTTTGAGGTGCTGCCTAATGAATTTCCATGTTATCGCTTGCCTGTGTTCCCAATCTCCCAAAGAAGTTAGCTCTGTGTACTGCATGCAGGATAAGACAGTGTGTTAGCAGTGATAATCCCCATCCTGAAGGCTCTACAATAGGATAATTCATTGTCAGTTAACTTATGCCTTTGCCTTTAGCTAACAGAACACAACCCATGTCATGGATTCACTTTGCACTAGCAGCCTGAATAGTGAGACTATTGTATATTTATATGTGCAAACTAAATCCCTCACTGCTGCTTACATAAAAACCTTGATTTCTGGTATAAGTATGAAAAGCTTTTGGATCAAGGCTACAGGAGGCTAAGATGGAAATTTGAACATTAGAAGATGCAAGAATGGTTATGCTAATGTATCCCAGCTCTAGAGAAAACCAAACTGAAAACGTAAAGCTGTGATTCAGGGCAAGCCTAGCATGGGACAACAGCCTTGTGGTGGCTCCTTTATAATTGTTCAGCCTCACCAGGTGGTTTGTAAGCAGGCCACATAGCTACCACATCCCAATGGGATGTTCTGCAGCAACAAACATTCCCAAGAGGCAGGTCCTGCATCCCACCCCCACAGCATGGGGGGCACAGGTTACAGTGAAGATATTACAGTACACTGCTAATTCATCTCAAGTGCTTTCCTGTACACTGCTACCTGTCTGTCCTTTGGCCTGCAGAGCTGTCCAGTACCACCTCCTGGGCATCATATATCTCTTTTGTATCTGTTGTATCTTTATATGGTTTTGTACCATCTTGAAGGATATTCCAGAAAAACAAGGACCTTACCCCAACACAGGAAGGATCTCCAGCCAGTTTCCTTCCAAGTGGCAGCAGATACTGGAGCCAAGCTCTGTGGCAGGCAGGTATTGGCCTGTTTAGGTATTTCAAGATAAAAGTAATATAAATTAACAAATTTGCAAAACCACTCAAAGTCAGAGACTGAGTGACTGAACACTGGCATGAGCTGTGTGCCTGCATGGACAGGAGTATTTCAGGTACCATCTGAAGATGCTAAACTGGGAGGGGGATATTCCCTGGAGATAGCAGCTCTGATTTTCAGCTTTAAAGAAAAGCAGCCTTCACCATTAGACAGAATTAGCAAGCTGGGTGCCATCCTTCTGTATTGCACAGGTCTGAGGCCATGGACGGTAGTCTCACCCCCCACCCCCCCCTTATGTGAAGTTTTAGATAAGCAGCCAGGAGATGACACTTCACAGTGAAGATTTGCATAAGAAATTTTCTTGCCTTTGACATTAAAAAAAGAAAGGATTCTTTAGTCCCCATTGGGATTCATATTTTTTTTTAATTTATGGCTGTATAATAAGGATTACATGGCATTCCAGGTATTAGTACTGAGTATTCAAATTATCCTCACAGGTTATAAAAAACCCCCTACAATTAGCAGTTTATGAGTATGTAATTAAATTTGCATCTTAGTCATTAAATATAAACTGGTCATTCTGACTACATGATCAGATGTGATTGCCTCCACCACCCAATATTTTAAATATTAGTTATGCACTACATATTACAAAGAAATTTCTTTACATATTTCTCTTGGGTCCTCAATTACAACTACTTGTAAAATTTTGTGGATCCCTGTGTTCTTTGTATCACATTTACATTTTTCAGTTATAGAGTGTGTAAGGTGAGTTTCTAAATAATTGGCAGATCTGATCATGTGTTGAAGATCAGATGATGGTGCCTTTTTCCACAAGCACTCTAAAGAAAGGGGGTTTCTGAGGATTCCCTGGGGTAGGAAGAGCTTTGTGAACCCTTCCTGCTCTTGCAGGAACAGGACTGCTCTCCCTGCACAGGAAGAGCTGCATCAGCTTGCAGGGGATGTGATGGAGTGTCAGCAGTCCTGCAGTCTGGAAGACATCCCACAGCACTCTGAAACAGCCTCAGCCAGGTGTGGCCACTCACACATTTACTGCTCATCTCCCAGGGACTCCCTCAGGCTCTCGTGTTGAGGCAGCTCCTCCCCAGCTTTGCTCCCCCTTCCTTTTGGCCGGCCAAGGACACCAAAGTCCGAGCATGCAGAGGTGATTTTTGGCCTGCTGAGCACAGTGCAGCTCTGGCAGGTGCTGCAGCTGCCACCCCTGCACAGCCCTGCCCTTTTCAGCTTACCAGGGTAGGAAAGGTAACAAGCTCTAGACTGATATCTGCCCTTAATGAGGTTTTTTATCTGCTATGGGGGTCTGTTTGTTTGCTGTAGTCACAACAAGGTTTGTTTTCTGGAAGCTGTTTAAGATGATAGGAGGAATAAGAAATAAAAAATTACTGTATCGAAAGATTATTGGGTGATTACCTCAAGATAATTGGGTAATTAGGTTAAAGACTTGCTTTCCTTTCTGCTTAGGCCTCCAGTATGTCTGAAGGTGAGGAGGTGACTGAAGGTCAGGGCAAGCATTGCTGGGCAGAATTTTCCCGTTAAGAGAACAGATTGCTCCTCTGGAGCTGAACAGGAGCTGGTGCCTGGGCATTTGTTAGAATCCATGAAATTATTCACCCTCATTTTTTTCTGCTACTTAATTGGCAAAGCACTATAGTAGGTGCTGTAGGGCTCCAGGAAGTGTTCTGTGCCCTGCACTGAGTGGGGGTACAGGAGCACATGTGCCAGGCATCTGTAAAAGGCAGGCACTTGCTGCAGCTGTAGGGGTAGGATTTAATGGCCTTGCTGCTTCTCTTCTGGATCCATGGCTTTTGTTTTGACATAGCACACCTGCCCAGCCCATTAGTGCAGAGACGTGGGCCAGGGAGTGTCATCATAGAACCACATTCTCCCCTTGGGCTTCAGAAGATTGTTTCCTTAAATCTGGTACCCAGATACTGAACAGAAATCCAGAAGTCTCACCCACTGCACTTTCAGCCCTTCTAAGCTGTTTTTCAGTCCCTGTCAGACTTCCCATGCAGAGAAGCCAAGAGCTTGCCACATGACACCGGGGGTGTGAAGGGCTTTGAGTTCCCAGGTAACCTGGAAAGGTTCATGGATGAGAAGTTTACTGGGAGTTAATGAATGCATAGAAAAACATGCCTGAATGAGCAATTTACAAAGTTGAACAAATAGCTGGGGGGTTGCAGAAGAGCTGTTGCTAACTGGTCATGCTGTTCTTTGTTTCTCTGGACATCAGGTTTTGGCCACTGTCAGACACAGTGTAAGGGACAGACAAATCCTTGGTCTGACCCAGTCGTGCTCATCTCTTCACTCCAGACGTGCTGGGATGAAGAATTCAGTGCAAGAGGGAGGCTTTTCCCACCTAACCATGGGCTCCTTTGCAACGAGCCTACCTAAGAACCCTATCCAGCAGAGTTCTTTTCATGCCCTTTGCTGATCACCTTCCACTATGCCTGGTATCACATGCCACTATGCTTCCACTTTCCATGCCTGGTGGCTGATCCACCTCGTGATCCTCTAATGCTATTGTTGTAAATGCTAATAATAAATCCAGGTGACACTGATGGCAGCAGGTTAACACACAGCACTCCAGTGTGCTTTCACTACACCACCTGCACTGAATGGAATTATTGCACATCCACTCAGCCACATCTTGGCAGACTGGACAGCATCCACAAGTGCCCACAACCACTCTAGCACACTTTGCACCTTCTGGATGTTTATCCAAAATTTGTACCAGAGTGCTCTCTGGATTCATATCTCTTGTTCAGCAGAGTTGAAACAGAAATGGTTTTGCCAGGGTCATGCAAATGATCAAGATCTGCCCCTGATCTCCTCTCCTTTAGGGGCACAACTGATCATAATCAATGCTTAATGGATTGTCAGGTGTAAGCTACAGGGTCAACTGCTCTCTCTGTGACTGCTTCATCAGCTATGTTCTTTTAGGGAAACAGAAATATAAGGCAGATCTCTTTAAATTCCCTTTTGGCCTCAATTGCAATACCTAGCAAGTAAAATCCAGCCACCACATTTTCCCCTTGTCCCTTTAGCAGTCACCTTCACCATCATCCTCTAATTTAGCATCAGCTGAGTGAAGCACTAACCAAGTCAAAACCATTTGACACAGACACTTGGCATTTCCTGAGCATCCTCATTCTTTGACAAGGCTTTAGCTGGGCACAGGGAGGGCAGACTGGCACAATCTCTGTATTCTGAGTTCTCTGTGCACTGGCATACTGTAGGAAGCCGGCAGGCTCCTGTAGAAGAGTTAGCCCTCCCAGCCAGCCAAGAAAGCAGGCATCTGTAGTGCATGGAGGGCTGTGTTCAGCTTGAGGTGGAAACCAGAGGACCCCAAACTTAAGGGAGATGGAAAGGCTCTCAGGGAGTAACTAAGCATTCCATTAGCATGAAAGTTGGCATCAAATGAAACTAGCACAAGGCAGACTCACAACCAAGAGCTCCTCTTCACACCAGTGTTAGCTGAGCTGCAAAATTTCTTGCCAGAGAGCACAGGCTAGAAGCTTATACAGCTCCCAAAAGAAACCTTTAGGGAAGAAACCTATCAAATACAGATAATCATCTCTACTTCAGAACTTAAGCCCAAGGCATTGGAAGTTGGGAATATACTACCAAATATAATTTTGTGCTTACCTTTTTTTTGTATTTCCTGGAGCATCTGCTGTTGGCCACTGTCAGAAGCAGGAACCAGGGCAGAGCAGACTTTTGGTCATCTGCTTGTGGTTATTCCTGAGATTGTGATTAAGGACTCTCCTGCCTCACTACAAAGACCCAAACCTGTTGTTCCCTTCCCTGTGCTGCAGCAGAATCCCTTGGCTCCTACTGGGTGTCGGTTCAGGAGCTCATCACTTGCCTCATGGCAAGTACAGGTTCAGCCCATGAAAGGGGAGGCAGGAAAGCAAAGGGATTTAGCCTTCTATCCCTTCTATCTATTCCTGGAATGTTGTAGTGTTCCTACACTGTTGTGTGCCAAAGAGGAGGTCAGAAGAGGTCAGATCTGTGAAGTGACTGTGGGACTGAAAGACTGCAAAACAGACACCCCTTTGAGCCCAGGAGTCACACCCAGGCATCAGCTCCTGGGGGTCACACATACTAGACCTGCCCAATATTCCTAATGAAATCTGCCCTCAGACTTCAGTGAATGCTGGTTTTTGTTCTGGATGATGCTAAATCATATGGGGATGCACAGCACAAATAGCATCTGCCAGGGATTTTAAATAATCTTGAGTCATTTTGCCCTAACCAAACACCCTAAGTGATGCTGTAGTACATTCAGCTCTTGTGATCCCTGGGGTCACCTACACTGCCCTGCTCTCTAGGAATCCCTTCTGCCTCTTGGGAATTAATCAGTTTCCAATTCTAGAGCTGCACAGTAGCATATTAACAAAAGAAATTCATGCTGTGAGCAGTGATAGTAGGGAAAGAGGGAGATATGTCTTGCCTGAAGTATGGCCCTGAGCCTGTTGCTGACTGCAGAGAGCCAAGGTAAATATGTGTCCAGCATCACTTCTGCCCGCCCTCAGCCTTGCTTCTTCCTCACTTGGCTGATTTTCACAGACAAAGCACCATCCCTTAGTGTGATACACATTCCTTCTATTGCTCTGGGAATAATCCTTTATTGCTATAAGCTTTTTCAATTTTCTTAAGGCCTTTTACTACTTTGCCAGCACAGCATAATTTATTTTGTTGAGTGGTTTACACATTGAAGTGTGTGAAGTTGTATTTATATGTCTCTGATGAGTTCTTTCCTGGCTAGTGGATCAGTGCTGTGGGGTTTTTTTTACTGTAGCTTTCTGTTTTCACAGTGCAATTTTTCACCTAAAAATGAGACTCCAGACCTCCTGACTTCTGCCACTTCACACCAGTTCAATTCTCAACTCCAGCAGACACAGTAGAGCCTGGCACCTTCCCTGTAGTGGGAGCTTCTCACTTTTGTCCAGAGTAGCTGAGGACCCTTTAAAGAGCAAACTGCAAGTGTTCCTCTGAGGTGCTGGGCTTGGGTTTTCTGGCTTCATGCCCTTACTTTAGGTTACATATGTTTTTCCATGTATTTCTTACATACAGTTTTAAAAGTTTAGGCTCTGTCTACTCTTGCCTTTAAAACTGAAGTGGTTCTTTCCTCTCCATACATTCTCTTGGAACACAAGCTTTTTGTAAACTATGAGGTGTGGGCAGCAAGTGCGATTACATCTCGCTGTGGGTGTGCTCGCATCAGAGCTAAAGTTACACTTGGTTTTGTGCAAGTGCCATCAGTGACTGAGAGCTTGTGCAGCACCTCAGGTAGCACAGAACAAGGCACAGTCAGAGCCATCAGACACTGCCCAGTCCTCACTATTTTTTGTGAAAGGATGAAGAGGCAACACACTCCTCCCAGATATGCTGATAAACAGATTCCAGTCACAGTACATCACTTGATCTGCCATAATGCCTTTTGGGAAGTGCTCAGGTTCTGCTGAGAGCCATGTTGAGGCTTAGGACCAGGATTTTTTAATAGAGACCCAAACCTTGGAGAGAACACCTATATTTGTCAATGGAGTATATATGGAGTCTATTGTTATTAAACTAATCTGGTTAACAAACCCCACAGCTTTTCCTAAAGACAGATTCAGAGGATTTAAAGTTCAGGGAGGATAGCACCTTCTGTCCTTGCCCTGCCTCACTGGCATCCTGTTGGGCAGACTAGGCCCTTGGGAGTACTGTGACACTTCCTGCCTTTTGGACTGGTAGGAAGAAAAAGGAAAAGAGTGTTTAGAGGAGGCTGAAGTGTTCATGGTAGGGAACAGGAGAAGAAACCAGGCCTTGTTAGCAGATGCAGAACCATCCCCATGAGTGGACTCACCTGCATTCACCTCAGCTGAGAAGGGTCTTTGCAAGCCTCATGGACACACTCAGCTCCAGGTGCTCCCCCTTGTCTCATCACCCTCTGACCTCCAGCTGTAGGAAGCAATGGAGCAACTCATTAAGCAAGGCCACAGGTGAGTCCTTAGGACAACCTTCCCACCCCTCTCTTTGGATGAGTGCCACCTGCACAGATGGCTTCCTCTTGGCTCTGCTTTCTGCTGAATTGTAGGTATTGGAGCCTGCCTCACATCAAATCTGCCTTTGCATTGCTAGCTAGAACAGAGCTGTGTGGATGGTTGTGAAAGAGCATCATATTCCCTCAGAAATAGGAGGCTCCCTTCCTGTTTTGGGATCTTTTACCCCCTTGGTGTAAGGGTTTTGCCAGGAGAAGAGGAAAATGTGTCAAACAAAAAAGGCATTACAACATCTAAAGAAGGCAAGTTAAAATCTGAATGGGCTGTTGGGAGCCTAACTCAAGCAATAGCAGTAGTTGATCATTAACTTTTCCACAGTAGAGCAGGCAGTGCTATAAAAGCATATCACTAAGATTAATTAATTTAGCACCACAACACCTCTTTTAAGTAGGTGGATTACCTCCCTGAATAGGGAAAAAGTAATAGAAAAGTACTCTGTGGAAGTTAATTGGAAGTACATCAGCTGCACAGAGCCCCACACCTACTTGTAGCTTTATACTCATTATGTAAAGCTACAACAACAATTCCCTCTCATAGTTTTGAGCAAAGCATTTGCCCTGCTATTAGTGACCAGCTGGGATTTGTGGTCAAGATATCCCACGTGGCAGCTCATCCCTACAGTTATTAGATGTTTTACTACTTATTCCTTAATTAAACACCTCTTTCTTTAGCACAATAGTGTAGTGCAGCAGCAGGGAGCAGTGACTGAAGTCCAAAGATTATGGGAATTTACAACTATTTTCTTACCAGAGGCATCCAGCAGTGTCATGAACAAGTACAAGCCAACCCCAGTGAAACCAGCAGAAGAAGGCTTATAGCCAGCTGAGGTCCTGGATGCCAGAACTAGAGAGATGAAGCTGTAAAGAGCCCTTAGTTCAGTCTAGAAGCAAGCAAACATACAGGTTAAACAAACACAGACCTAAACTGCTAAGAGCAGGCAACCACTGAAGTGCCATGGGATGGAAGATTTTATGCAAAGGGTTTCTATAGGTTTTGGAATTCAAAAAATCTCCTTTTCCAGTTTACACTTCATAGATAATAGAATAAAAACATCCATTTAAGCCCAAGAAGCATGAAGCAGTTTACCTTCTACTTCCTTTAGCTCTAAGCACTCTTCTCTTGCCCTCCAGCAACAAACTGAATTAGCACCTTCAGTTTTTATAGCATTCCTGTTCCCCAGAAGCCTTTGCAGCCCCTCCCCTCCTCTTCCTCCTCCCCTGGGCTTTATTTCAGTGGGCTTTAACCTACAAAGTTCAGCATAGGTTTTAATTGTTATGTTGTGTTCTTCCAGCAGATCCAGAGTGACAAGCCACAATCAAGTACAGCTAGTTCCTATAACAGTGGGGCTGTTTATCTTGCAGTCCCTCTGAGAGGCCTGGAGACTTTAAAATCACAGAATCACAGAATACGCTGAGTTGGAAGGGATGCACAAAGGTCATCAAGTCCAACTGTTGGTCCTGCACAGCACCATCCCCAGGAACCACACCATGTGCCCTAGAATATTATCCAAATGCTTCTTGAGCTCTGTCAGGCTTGGTGCTGTGACCACTTCTCTGAAACAAGAAGCCTTTTAAATGAGAGCAGACACTGATAATCCCACATAGCCACAGGACATTAAGCCTCCAGTATTGATGTCTCACTTTGACCCATTTATCTGGTCAGAAAGTCTTATGGGGCCAATTGAGATCATAAAGCTCATAATTTTATAGCCAGAAATTATTAAAATAATAACAATAAAGTAATAATAATAAACCTTCACTTACTTTAATGACAAATCTTTATGAATGACAATTCCTCCAGCTTGCATCTAACTCCCATGGCCCGAAACTCTTCTGTATGAGTCCCCTGCTGTTGTTCCACAATCCCAAGGGTAAAATCTGAAAAGCTGACTTGAGCTCCTCAATAGGTGAAAGTCTTTCTGGGCCCTTATAAGAGAATTCACTGAACAGAAAAATCTTCCTTTTGGAAGCCAATTTATTAAAATGGCAAAGTCAAGCACTGTCAAAATCATGGCAAATGCTTTGAGCCTGTCACTTTGAAATTGTAGGGCCACATGGTGAGAAACTTTTCTGCTGGTCAGGGAACTTTCTGAATGCTCAGTTACTTAGACCAGAATGTTTTTTGGGTGTTTTTTAAAGTATGTTTTCTGTAAGAACTAAATTTGGCTTACCTCTCATTTGTCATAGTCTAACAGCACATATCACCTGGTACAGGCCAGCTGCTTGAGGGTAATGTCATGTCCCAGAATAACCTTTCCATTTTGGCCATGCCTTTGGTAAATCAAGGAAGCCTGTGAGCTTATTCCTTGTCGTGTGTTCCTCCTCAATCTTAGCAAGCCACAATTGTAATGCAGTGGCATGTTAGTTTTGCTTTGTTTGGTTGTTTTTTCCCCCCCAAGAGACCTGAAGTAACAGAATACTTTCAGTATAGGGCTTAAGATCCAGACAGCAGGACAATCCCTGTCCTAACACAAGGAATGACTGCAGAATAACTAGTGCTGGTTGTGGGCTGGCTACTGAAAACTGCCTGGGGTATGCCCTTAACATGCTCAAAATTCTGGGGGTTTGGTTTTGTTTATCTGGTTGCTGCTGAAGAAGCTTTCCTTCCTCTGGTATTTTAAAGGCATGTGTTGTGACCTGTCACTTGCTAGATTTGTTTGATGTGAAATTTGAGTCTGGCCATGGAAAAACACACTGCAGGAATGTGTTTATTTTGCTCTCTGCTGGAGGTAACACTAGTTTCCAGTTTTCTTGAAGTTTTAGCCGAGTGTTGTGTTGTAAATGTAATCATCACATTCAGGAGGAAAATTGGCATGTGAGATCTACAAATGGAAGGCCCAGAACCTGCAACTTTGCTTTAGCTTCTCCCAGGCAAACAGCCACATTCCCACAAAACTCATTGCAGAAATGGTGCTAGAAACACCAAAGTTCAAATTCCCAGCTATGTCCACCTTCCCTAGACACAAAGGCAGTCTGCTGAGTCTGGATTCATCAGCTGGAAGATTCTCTCCATATTTCAAAATACCAAATGGATTTTAAGGCCATTTACTCTATCCTAAGAAATTAAAGAAATCAAATCAAACAAGCAATGGAACCGAAGCAAACCCATTTTTAGTGCTGCTTGGCTGCAGAGAGATTGTCAAACACAACCATTTGCTTTGCAAATGCTCCCTGTTTAAAGTAACTGTTACATGCATGGAGAGTACTCCCAGTACATACAACAATATAAAGGTGTTGAGAGCAAATTAAAACCGTTCATACTTGTTCAAAGCTTGAAGAAGGAAAAACCTGGACAAGTACTGCTTTTTGTTATCCATAAAACTTGTGTTTTTCTAATTTAGGATTGTTCTTAACTGAGAAAACATTGCATGAAAATATTATTTGACATAGATGAGTAAAATGCTATGTATAATTTTTTCATTGCAGCAAACCAAAACATTAGAGCTATGTTTCTATTATTTTGTTCTATTTATTCTTTTTATTTTTTATTATTTTTTTTCTATTATTTTATTCTCTGACATGAAAGCAAATTAAACTCTACCTTATTTCTCTAGGTTTTTTTTCTTCAAGGGGACCGGTCTAGTTTTAATTGTACATGGCTGTAGCCACCTGATGACTCTAGTTAGGATACATTTAATAATTTTTTAAGGAAAAAAAGAGCATCTTCCATAGATTTCTTCCCTGTAGCTTTTCAGCAAGAAGCTGGGTGCTGTCTCAAGCTCCCCCAGGGCAGGGTCATTGCTTGTTGGTGCCTCTCCTGCAGCTGGCAGTGTGTGTGTTGCACTGCAAGCCATCCTGAACCTCCTGAACGTCAGCTTTAGCATTGCTGCTGCAAAGGGGCACAGCCTGGCTTAGGGATGTGCAGTAAGAGTTAAATCACAGAGTCACTCCCTGGCTGGGCTTGCCAGGAGCTGAACAATGATGTATGGGGACTCTCAGAGTTAAGTCAATGACAGATTCTGCTAAAGACTTTCTTTTTCTGTGTGCTCAATCTCTGTCTATGAAATTAATGTTACTTATGGAAATGGGTATGCTATGTGTGATTTTTACTTCACTTTGAAAATGCTCCAGTATAAAGCAGCTGCTTTAGTATTTTTCCCTACTTACCAGAACAAGTACTCTGGCAGGTCCACAGGGCATAGCAGAGGGACACCTGCTGTGTATTTACATTTATTTATGATCTTTTACTATGTGTAAAATGTGCCATTTTACCTAGACCATATTATAAGCACTTGAATCAGTACTGGGAAATTATTAGTGTGTTTTTTCATTCCCAAGAATAACTATTAAAGTACAGCTCCTACACATTAGCACTAGCATTTCTGCCTCAAGCAGCTCAGTGAACAGAATTATTAGTATAAACTTATGGTGGTTATGTAGCTGTACATCACTCTGTACATTGAGAGGAGAGAAGAAAATCCTAATGCTTCATGTACCAGCACTGGGGAGAATTTTACAAGGCATGTGACTGTATAATCCCATGGCTCTAAGAGCAGATTGAGTCATCTAGGAAGTATTTGACATAGTTCTGCTTTTAGCTTTTGCATTTAGGAGAACACATATCAACAAGTAAAAGTAAGACCTTATATTTGAAGTCAGTGTTGAGGACCAGCTTCTCAGCTGCTATCAATGTGACTCTATTATTACTATTATTTACCAGCAGAGAATCCAGTCAAGCTTATGAAAGGTACTTAAAAAATGACAGCCTGCAAAAGAAAACCACAGGCTCAATTTTGCACACACGTATCAAATCCAAAATGGAAAATCTGAAGATTAAGCATCAGACCTCAAAAAAATCACTGCAAAACTGGCCACTGTGGACAATTGATAGCGATTTGAGAGACTGATTATGAGCCTGGTGTAGTTTAACTATATTGACTGGCACTCCTGTGATAGTTGCTTTATTAAGCATAGTCATTTTGATCATTAATTTCAACATGAAATGGTTTTTACAGAGGCTTTTGTGCATTAGCCTAAGTGATTCTTCACTAAAGAGAGAAATCAGTATGTCAGTACGGTACTGGACATCTTTGAAGTTTGCAAAATTTAACTGCCCAGATGTTTCATGAAAGGCTTTCAATTCAGATATTATTTTCAGCCTGGCTGCCTACCAGAAAATAAATACCCTTCAATTTTTCATGGAGCCAGGAGAGTCTGCGAGAGTTTTTCTGCTCTTCCCTGCCCCCCTGCCTGGCCTCCGGTACCGAGGTGCCAGAGTGACACCGCGTGGCCGAGGGAGAGGTAACACAAACTTCAGGAATAGTAAGAAAACGTAACTTTTATCCCACATACACATCAGGACTTTACATGTCTTGTTGCAGCTCTTCAGAAATAATATTTGCTACAGTTCCATTGTTTTTATTTTCATACATGCATATATTAAGCCCCAAATAGTAAGAAAGAAAATAAAATTTATTTACTTACCTATCTAGGGAAAAGTACCAGATTCATACAATGAGATTAAAAAAAAAATAATAATTACACTTTTCTGAAGTCTTTTAAATATTATTTTACTATTCACGATAATTTCTCTAACGAGTTTTAAGAAATATTTTTTTTCTTACAGAAACACAAAATAATTTTAGCTTTCTTATCCATCTGTCAATTTTATATGTTCTACAGTTTTGGTTCCTCCTTTTATCCTTTTACCTGTCACCAAAAGATGCTGAGTAGCTTCCCAGGAATTCAGTAGTTCCAGTACGCCTCAGGAAGAGATTCTGAGCTGGGTGAGGTAATTAATAGAAGTTGTAATTCCTCATCCTCAGATGATATTTTTAAAAAATAAAAAAAAAAGATCAAGATAAATCTAAAAGAGGCCCCCCTTGTTTCTTGCAGCCAGTGAGTTAATGGATATTTCAGAAACATATCTGGATTGTGGGGAGAAAAATTGATAGGTCTCAGGCACATTTGTAATACACAATGTTATATGCTCAGAGCCCAAATCAAACACAGTTCAGCTAACAGCTGTGAAATATTGACACTCCTGTCCACAGCTTACATGGCAAAGGGTGAAAAGAAGCACAGAAAGGCAAGGACTGGCTCACTCTGAGTGAGTTCAGAGATCACACAAGAAAGGTTGAGATCCTGTGGGGAGCTACCAAAGATGACCCACCAAGAGAGACACCAAGAGACACAGTCCTTTCCCTGCCTGCCTGTAACTAGTTAAATCCTTCCTGATCTCCACAGGGGTCTGAGGTGTCCAGGCCCCAGCAGGAAGCTGCTCACAGCAGATCCCTCGAGAGAACCTGCAGGGGAAAAGGACTGCCCTCTCCTGACATCGCCCCATGCCACCAACTGGGAGCATTTTAGAGCCCTGCTCTTGTATGAAAGAGTCAAGATGGGACCCCCTCAGGTGTTAGAGCACCCTCCTCGCTGTCCTTAGTACACATTGGAAGCAAGACATGCAGAGCCAGACCTTGGCTAGGCTGTGATGTTCTTCCTCTAACCACTGTTATGGGGAATAGCCTTAAAAAAGTCCATCTGTGATGCTTCTTAAGGCAATGGATGAGATAAGAGAGGAGAAAAATAGCACTGAAGGGTAACTGGAAATGGCAATGAGCACTGTTAATGATGCAGGCTCAAAATCTCTCCTCTTTTACAAAACAAAAAACATCCCACCCTCTTCTGAAAGACTAATAATTGGCAGGAAAGTGATAGTTAATGTGTCTTGTGTAAAGAAAATGTGTCTTGTGTAAAGATGGAGAGCAGATGAAAAGGAGGGAAGGTCTTTTAGTCCCACATGGGTTAGAAGGGCCCATGGGCCTTGCTTAGCAACTCCAAGCTGTCATGGGAAAAACATGTTCCTCAGGCTCAAGGGTCCATGCTGGAAATTACCCAGATCCCTGGGTCTGGCTCTCAGTCAAACACTTTGCCTTGCATTTGGCCAGGTATTTTGTGAATTGTATGCAGGCTTTTTTAAGAATTCAACTGGTTGTCACTTAAAATAGTTGGGGAAAAATATTTTTTTTAAAAAATCCCCTCCCAACAGTCTAATCTAAACCCTTCAGAGGTCAGCAGAAAGCTTTTCATTAAATTCAAGGAACTGAATATAACTATTACTGTAAAGCCACTAATTATTCCCCAGGGCATAATGCCTGTCACTTTAGCAATTTGGAGAGACCAGCTCTCACCTGTCCTGGAGATACATGTTTGAGATCACTCATCTAATCTGTTAGCAGCAGCATCAATAGCCTGCTATTGATTCAAACACAACAAGAATATATTGAAATAGCCAGGCAGAAGTAAAATATGCCCAACAACAGAGGAGAACACCCAGTACCCTGCTGACATTTACACATGAGGAGACAATGCTTTATACAGGAATACAGTGGGAACAAAATCAAAAGCCATTACCTGGAATGAGGCATTGATGCAGCAGATGTAAACCAGAGCAGCTGGTGGTCAAAGCAATGGGAAATTCTTAGATTGCACCATAAATTGATTCAGCTTGTCGGAAAATAAGGCAAGGAGCTTGGTGGAGAAGAAATAGTAAGGCTTAATGAAAGTAGGGCCTGTATATCAGTGTTTCCTTATTCCCACTCAGTCTTTACAAACCCAATTTAAAATAAAATCAAACAGAGGCAGTGGTAGTGCTGTGCCTTTGTGCAGGTCTGTGGGCACCAAGAAGGAAATAGTGCTGTTTAAAACTGGCTGTTCAGAAGTAACCCCAGATACCAACATGGGAACACTGGTAAGTTTCCAGTCATTTACTGCTTTAAAGTAATTTTAAGTGTAGCAAATGCAATTGGGCTGAATAGGTGTCTTCTTTCTGACTCAGCAGGTGCATTTGCCATGCCCTCTAGACCAATATAAAACTTACACCTACCCCACACTTCAGCAGCCTGCTAGCACTCAGCAACTTAAAAAAAACCCCAACCCACTGCCAAAACCTCAGTTTGATCCTGTATAAAATCCTATTCTTGTATACACAGAATTTTTTCACCTACATTACTTTTTAATGGTATGGAAGACAAGCAAGTGAAGTCAAACACCAGATTAAGTTTATCACTTTCAGCTGGGGTTTACTTGTGCTCTAGTAGAAAACAAGACACTGAGCAGCCATGGTACCAGAGGCAGTACTGATGCAACATTACATTATAGAACTTCATTTTGGACAGGAGCACATTGCTTTTAAATAAAATAATTTCATCCCTAGTTCATATTACATTCAGAAGAAAGCTACTACAACTGGTATCTATAAATAGGTCTGCTGATTATCACCCACAGTGGGTTAAATCCCCAAAGTGCAGGGCATGCCCAGTTCTCACTGGAATAAAACTGAGTGTTAGGTGGCTTAGCTTGGTTATCACAAACCTTCCACATTCTAGGTGCAGGCAGCAGGGCAGTTACCAAGAGCAGATGATGTTATTTTCCATCAGGGAAGTGATTTGCCTGACTGATAACTTTGCCTCATTGATAACAGTGGAGCTGTGCCAGTGAGTCAGGTGTCTCAGTATGATATTCAGCACCCAATCTCACTGGGGCACAGACAGACAGTATTGTGTTCCCCTGCCCCTCCCCTTTCTGGGAGCACTATAATACCTTGTTCAGGGCTACACTGATGTCACAGCAGCTGTTACAGTGCCTGGCTCAACAAGAAAGATTGCAGACTTGGAGTAAGTTATTGTTTGAAAAGCTCACTTTGGAAATTTTAGTACTTAAGTTGTTAGTTAAGATAGGTTAAAGCATTCCCTGTGTCACATTAAGCTGAGACAGACACCAGTTACTTACAAAACAAAAATAAGGCTTTACCAGTATTGCAGCAAAATATTCAGTTTGCCCAGCTGAAATAATTTCCACACACAGAACCTAGTCTGTGCCTTAGCTTCTGATTTTTAATGCAGTTACTGGCAGGTTCCACTCTTATTCTACACCAAGGTAACCAATTAGCAGCAACAATTACAAATCTCAGCCTGTAAAGCCTGTATCAAGTTACTGCATGCAAATGGAGACAAATTAGGTCCCACTTTATCTTGAAATCTCATCCTTTCACTGGTGTTAACAGAAAGGAGTTAGCCATCACAATCTTCTCCCCCACTGCCTTCAATTAAGTAACTTACCTGTATGATTTCAAAAATCCTCTCCTGTCAAATGATTCCATTAATCTCCAATATTTTTGGAGATTAAGAAGCACTTTACAGAGAACAGTGGTGAGACCCCTAGTGGTATTTATCTCTCACCATGCTGCTTGTTAACAAAAGCTAGGTCTAACATCTTCAGCTACTCATGGACACAACAAACATACAATGAACTGGATGGATGTTGTCATCTCCACTGCTTTTAGTGTCCAGATTCAGCTGCTGTAGGACAGGGCTCCTCCAAACCTCACTGCTCACAGAGTTCATATCAGTGCTTTCACACACCTGATTTAGCAAACACTTTGAATACTGTTCCTCTCTGTGCTGCAAGCCTTGGCCCCTAACCAGCAAGGAAAGGAGCATTACAGTGCCCAGGGCCAGTAAAACTTAGACCAGATGTACACCCCACCCCATCCCTACTGATGTGTCTGAAAGCCAGCAATGGAGGTAGGAATTGGAAACTAACACACAATCTGTTATTAGTACACACCTTTGAACTTTATTTGAACATTTAACAATATTCTCACCTGTTCAGTTAAATGCCAGGGAGCTTTAAAAAGTTTCTGCTTTAATTATGGAAAAGTCTGGAGCCATATGGCATCTCAGTTTATGATTACAATTCCTAGTTCACATGCCAACATCTTGGTAAATTCTTGGGCCTCCAAGACAATAAGAAAAACAAAGAGCAAGGGACTTCTCTCAAATAATGATTTGCAGCTGCCTTCAAAAACTCAAAATCAGTTTGGCCATCCACACTTTGCTAGGTGGCTGTTCTTCAGCATATCTCACAGTTGATGTCCTTTGGCACATCAGCTGCCTTGCTCAAGTAAAATCATAACTGACATGACACTGAAACAACTCAAACTGGAGAATTTCCTATCATATCAGGAACAATCATTTACAAGTTTGGGTCAGCACCTTTTTTAGCCAAGTGGTGCCTTTTCAGTGCATTCCAAAGGGTCCTTCTGTAGAGCAGCCATGGCCTGGAAATAAACTCAGTCCTTCACTGGGGTTAAAGCTTTATTTATAGAAAGTTGACTGCATTAATTGCAGCAATATTTGCATTGTATTCAAACTCAGCACTAACAGGTTAATATTTACATTTAGATAACACTTAAACCAAAACAAACTGAATACAGCCAATCTTAAGAGCAAAAAGACAGACATACAAATGACAGACTTAAGAGTAAAAGTAATCACAATTATTTCACTCTGGATGATTTAGTCCAAAGGTCTATTTCTTAATCAGATTAGCAGGAAGAGTGGATTTGTCCAAATCATCAAAATATGGATGGTTCAAGGCCATTTTGCCAGAAATCCTTTTTGCAGGATCATAAATTAACATTTTCTGGAAGAAAAAAGAAACACATTTACTTCCTCTTGAAATGTGAGCTAAAATCATGTTAAATAGATAGATATTTAGCCATAATAATTATAATAATTATAAAGTAACTATATTTTCCCCCTTTGTTCTGTGCTCTCCTAGTTGGAGAGGTTGTTTCCCCTACAAGTCAGCAGCACTGCATAACATCTCAGAAGATGAAGAATCCCATTTACTCCCCTGTTCAAAAACCAAGCCCTTGCCTGTGTCTGGATACCACATCCACTGAACTAAATCCAGAACCAGGCAACCAAGCAGCAATAACTGTCTCAGCTTCTCACTGAGGGAAATTAACAAGCTTTAGGCTGGTAGAGCCCTAAATGTTTACAAGGACAAGTGGTCTGACGCTTGTTTTGTTACTGACATTGAGCAAAGTGATGTCAAACTGCTTCTGCTCAGGTTGGTGACTTGACAATTAAAATAAGAGAATGCTCACTCAGTTTCAAAATCCAAATTGGAAAGTAGACTATAAGCAGGTAGAACTGAAGAAAACAGTTAAAACTTGAGTCTCTTTGCAATAAAAATTGAAAGCCTCAATAAGGTGATGAGAGCAAAAAGAGGGGGTGTCACAGCCTTTAAAATAAACCCCTCTAAAGAATAGAAGTTCCAAAAACAGAAGGAAATTTGTTTTTCTAGCCATTAAAAAATAAAATTATCTATAGCTTATACAAAGGGTCAAAAAAGGAATGAAGCATTCAGCAGTTTTGTACTAGACCCAAAATGAGAAGTCTTTTTATTTCTCCTTACTAAAGGACAGACCATTTCAAATTCAAGTAATCAGGATTCCCCCAGCTGCCTCTCCCCTATCTGCACAACAAATCTGTCTTCCAGAGCAAAACTTAAACAGTCTTGCTCTGCCCAGTATTCAGTCTTGACATTTAATTATCTTTACACTTCATTCTACAGGGAGTCTTCCAGGTTGATTTAAACCACTGAATTTGCATTTATATTCTCTGAACTTCTGCCAAATGCAGAACTTCTGCCTCTAGATTTAGCCTTGCATGTCCAGTTTTACCTCGTGGCAGGTTCCCATTACCTAAACCTAGAACAGTGTCCTATAGTTAATTCTGATATCAAAGGTTCTCTCAAAATTAACTCTGAGAAGGAAATTTTTCTGAAAAAGGGATGCTGTGACACTGACACTACAGGAGCACAATTGATAGAGCAAGTGAAGGAAACCTCTCTAAACAGTCTGGAGCATTAGTTTTCCCTGGCACCTACTGTCCTGATAATTCAAAGTTTTTGAGGACAGCCATCAAGTGCTTTGAAATGCTGCCCATAGAAGTCATTTAGCTAATGATGTCTTAAACTCACAACCTCACTCATGCAATTTGAATTACACATTTTTGTGTTAAGACATTTTCAAAGACAGCTCGTTTACATACATCTGCAATAGTCTACAGAAAAAAATTAAACCTTGAAACATTTTCATTGACATATCTGAACTTGTGCTCTACAACGAACTATTCAGTGTTGTTGCCTTTAAAGTTATATTATGGATTTTAAAGGCTTAAAAGTGCCATAGGAAACTTAAAGGGATTCCAGTCAGGAATACCATTCTCACCAGGCACTAATAGGAAACCAAAATGTCAACATTGATTAAGGCAGAACTGTACAAGACTTTGGAGAATTTAATATGCTTTGAGACTAGAATTATGTTAACACCATGAAGAACTAGTACTTTTTTTAGCCTTTATTAGCAGCAGCCCCAACCATTGGCTTCGAAGAGTGAAGCCCCACCTAAGCTCAGATGAGCCCTTGGCAGGTCCTTTTCATGCAGCTGTTTCAACAAGATTCTCCTGCCTGTTCCTTTCATTTTAGTTTGTAAATACAGTCAGCAACAATTCTATTTCAAACTAATTTAATAAAGATGCTGTCAGGGGTCTTATCTCTGTAAGACAACTGTGCTGCAAGGTTCAGAGCTATCCAGGACAACTACATATTCTACAAAGGCTCAAGCTGTCAGTGTGAACTGGGGCTCTGTCCCCCAAGAAAAACTGTGAGAAATTGTGATGTTTTTAACTTTTTGGGTAACACTGCTTGATTCAGAGCAATCTGCCATGTTACCAACATGGGTAATGAACTGCTTTGTGACTGCTTCCAGCCATCAGCCAGGTACACAGGTACTGCTGTACAAGGGGGGTCTGAAGTGTCAGCTTGTCTTGAGACACACAGAGCACCCAACCCACACCCCCATGTGCAGGTCTGCACTGCACAAATGCAGCTTTAGAACAGCCAAAGGACACCAAGGTATGTTGTTATACCTCAGGACATCTGAGAGCACACCTAGGATGGGACCTAAATTAGCCCTCAGTGGCAGCACATGAGCTGGAAGAGCACTAAATGGAAAAGACTGATCAAGAGCTTGCCAATTAAGAGCCTGGTGTGGCAGTTTAACTGCCTGGCCACAGAACTAAAGGAAACTCACGCTAGACACAAAAGATACCAATTAAAAGTTAACACACCACAGCCAAAAATAATTAACTCCAAATTTAAGGGCAATTGAGACAGACACTTCAGACAGACTTGAATTAAGTTTTTTGTCTCAGCTAAGCAATACATTCAGCTGTTTCTATCCTTGTTTATTCACTTAAGACCATCATGAAAGTTTAACCAAGATGAGCCCACCAAGATTAATCCACATGCTACCATAAAATAAACATTTCCAACTGGCTCACCAATCACACAGCCACATCACAACTGGTGCTGGCAGCAGAAAGGTGAAAGCTACTTTATGGGCAGAAGCCTTTACTTAAACATCTTTGTAAAGACTCATCCTCACTTTCAAGTTTTACCTGGCTTATTATTATAAAAAAAAGCTGAGGCATAATTGCTTCATGTGAAAAATAATCTGGTATTACTTGTGAAAGGAATTAACATCACACAAGGAGTCAGTTCTACAAGAATGAAGGCTCATACCACTGCTGATAGCTTGAAGATCTCCATATTTTCCTTCTAGCCATGACTGATGAGGACAGCTTTGTGTATTCTGGAGTATTTCAAACAGCCCACTCAGGTTCTTAATCAGCAGTTTAGGACAGACTACTTACAGCCAGCAGATCAAGTCCATCTTTATCCAAGTTTTTGACATGTGTTTCAAGGCTGACAGGTTTCCATTTTGGGAATGTGTTTTTATAGTCTTGCAGGGATTCCACCTCAGGCCATACTTCGTTGTTGGGGGTCCCTAAAGCTCTGTGCAAGCATAAGCAAAATATTAAGCAATTTAGTCTGAAATCTGTTATGTGCTATTACACTTTTAATTACGCATAACTGTTGTGTGGTCCCACACAGGCAGCAAGGAAAGGTTCAGCCTTACATACCTGAAGATTCTGAAGATCTGGTCAATCTCTGAATCCCCATGGAAAAGTGGCTTTTTAGTTGCCAGCTCAGCAAATATGGTTCCTATGCTCCAGATGTCTACGGGAGTAGAGTAACGAGCAGATCCCAGCAACACTTCTGGAGACCTGTACCACAGTGTCACTACCTGTGGAACAACAAAAGGTCATTTAACTGACTGCAAGATAAATGGCTCATTTGTTATTAAGCAACATTCACAGTTTTTCGCTAAAAATAGCCAAAAGTTTTAGTGGAAGCGTAACACTAGTTTCAAACTTCATTTGTAGACAAACCAACTCCATTGCAGTAGCTTCTACTTTAAAAAAAGCAGCTGCCTCCACAAATTCCCTAAGAGCAGGAATCCTTTGGCACCCAGCCACAAAACCCCTCAAACCTGAGTGCTTTGCAAAGCAAAAATGCCTTTAAGAGACAGTGAGCAAGTTTGAGTCCATCTGACTCACTCTGAGTGGGATTCATAAAATGCTTTGGAACCTTAGAGTGAAACCACAGTCAAAGAAGTGGAAAATTGCTTTGGAAAACGCAACATAACTTTTTTATAGTTTTGTTAGCTTATGGCTTGAAAAAACTGATTATTTTTAGCTGTTTCAGAATCAGTTCTTAGCAGAAAGCAAGGACACACTATCCAAACCACCAGAGGTAGGTCCCAACTCACCTCATGTGTGTAGACCCGCACTGGAATTCCAAAGGCTCGGGCCAATCCAAAGTCTGCCAGTTTAATCACCCCCTTGTCATCTATCAGGAGGTTCTGAGGTTTCAAGTCTCTGTGCAGAACTCTTCTTGAGTGGCAAAAGACAATACCTTGCAAAATTTGGTACAGGTAACTCTAGAAAGGATGAGGTGGAAGGAAAGAAAGAAAGAAAGGAGTTACCTTTAGTACACGTCAGTGTCCTGCAACACAAAGGTGTTCCCTTCATTAGCTGTCCCCACAGCAGCAGGAAATGGAGATCCAAAGTACTGCAGATACTGAGTTAACATCAATCAAAAAGCTACACAAATTAATTCTGAAGATTAGTTTAAGACAGTTTAATCTCAGTAATTAAAAGATTTTCAAGTGGCATTTGAAAATAAAACTCACATTCATCTTATTATCTACAGCTGCTTATTTAACCTTTCCTTTCTCCTCAAGGAGTTAATTATACCGAAAATAAGAGCTGCTTATGGTTTAGTAGGTCATCATTAAATTCCCTCTTAGGTTAAGAAACTGTCATCATTACCTTAACACGTGAACGCTCCAAATACTGGCCAGATGGAATACTATCCAAATATTTCTTGAGATCCATGGAAAGGAATTCAAAGACGAGGTACAGTCTTGAATCCTGCATGAGAACATCCTGAAGACTAAAAATCGAGTATACAATTACTTTCACTGTAAAATGCATGAACTCCCATTTCCTTTCTCAACAGGGATACAAGCTGCTATTTCCAGACTATATTATGGAAGTCTTAAAAGTCTTCAAACAACAGACTTAGTGAGTTATACTGTCATCTGGAAAATCAAGTGTATCTGAAATAGTGTCACACTGAGATAAACGCCTATATGCTTCCTCTTAAACTTATGTTCCCTCAAATCAGACACAGGAGTCTGAAGAAAAAATACTTTTGCCATTAAAAAAAACCCACCCGTGGGTGTTGGTGCCTAGCTTCTCTTTGAAGCTGGCTTGTCACAGCAGAGCCTGAATTACTAGGAACTTAAGGGAATATTTAATAAGAATCCAATAGACACAGCAGGATTTGCACACATTTTTAAGTATCTTCTTCATCCTTACTGCAGTGTAAGGGTTCCTAAACCCAAGCATACATACATTGAGACACTACCTGGCTGGAACCTGGCCAGTTTTAAGGCACATTAAAGGCCAAGTATTTTGGTGCATCAAAGAGCAAGCAAATGTGTTGTGGGAAGACAGTGGCTGCGATCATTTTACATGTCAGACAGCCCCTGATGGAAGTTTCACTCATAGCTCAGGTGTGCCAGCTATGACAGTATCAAAACACATCTAAATTCCTGCTACAGAACAGCAGGGAGAACATCAGAACACTTAAGTCACAGTGTCTATTCCAAGGTGGTAAATAAACTTCTGAGACTGCCTGAAGTAACAGCGACAGCCAGTTTTCATGAGGTATGCCTCCATTCTCACAGTAATCTCTCTGAAAAGAATTTACAGAAATTTCTAAATTAACAAAAATTTGTTAGATTCCTAGAACGAAAAGAAGCAGCATGAGGAAGGCTTGATTGGAAAACTGGCATAAATATGGAATTTAAAATATTTGCTGCAAAGCAGATATTGTATTAACTAGAGAGGCTCTCAACTCACTAGATAAGTGGGAAAATAATTTAAGATCTGATGGGACCTAGTGCCCCTCCAAGAGTTTAGCTAAATACCAGTATATGCATACCAGACTATATTGGGATGATTCAGCTCTTTTAATAAAGAAATTTCTCGGATAGCAGTACTTGGAACACCTTCCTCCTCACTTTCTAGACGTATTTTCTTCATTGCAACCACTTGGCCTGTGGTTTTGTGCCGACCTTTATACACAACACCATAGGTACCTGAACAAAAAGACAGTGAAACAAATAGAGGAAGTACCAGCTTCAGGTACAAATAAGTTATTGCAAACACAAGCTGCTAATGTAGGAAAAGTCTTTACAAATGGAGTACTGGTTTAGATTACAAACTACTACTTAGCTGTGGAGTTTACCTGAGCAATATTTTTGTCTGTTTAAAGCATGCCACCCATGAAGTGTAGCACTTGTTAGGACAGATACTTAGAAGCCTAAAGTGTGAAGGGTGAATATTTGGAAGATGTAGTTATAAAATCAGGTACTATTTTAGTTTCAAGTCGATTAACTTTCAGGCAAGATCATTATAAAGGATTATGATTTTGCCATTGATACATCATATTAAAATGCTAAAGGTTTAGCTGCAAATGGAAGCAGTGCTCCTTCTGCAGTCTGGGATCCAGCCATCCATGGGTGTGAGCTGTAGAAACACCTCTGGCACAATGCTCAGTGCAGGAGAGAGGCTAGTGCTGTGGGTCTCAGCAGAAGCTGAAATTGGAACCAAGAGTAAATCTCAAATCAATCCATCTTAATCATCAGTGTTCACAGAAGCAGAACCCTCAAACCAAGACACTGTAAGCCTTCTCTTTTTACCCTTCTTGAAGCATTAATCCCTCACATGAAGCCCAAACTAGTTTATTTCAAAAAAGATCCACGCACAAGGCTTTGGTTACAAAGCTTTGTTGCAGGATCCAAGCACACCTTTTGCTATTGCCTCAGAGTGGGCAATCTCAGAGCAATGTGCTTCAAACTCTCAATTTATAAAACACACTGACTTCCACAGTGAACAAAGGCTGGATTGCCAGTAACAGGGGGGGTGTGACTAACACCTGCATTGAAGCCATCTTCTTACTGCCTCAATGTGAAGTAATTGATAAAAATTCACTTCTCCACAGAGCTTTGCTATCTTGCTTTCCTTTGACACCCGTCTATAATCAGAGCAGAACAATTCAGAAAATACTACTCCCTACCAGCAGCTCCAAGCAAAACAACACGTTGCACAACTTCAGGGGCAAGTGGTAAGTTTATATTCAGAGAAATGGGGGAGCTTCCTAAACTGTAAGCTGGTTTCAAGACTCAGAACATATTTTTTTCTCCCTTTTGGAGGAATGTCACACCATTAGCCACCAAAATGAAGGCAGACACTTTTCAACACTGGTCAGTTGTTTTTAAGAAGACCATGTCACTTTCAAAAAAAGGGCAGGCTGAAAGCTTTTACAGATATAGATAGCTACCACAGTAATTAAGCCACAGGCTTATTAAGCACTTGGTTGAATCTCAGTGTTTCCTGTTCCAGGCAGAATGCACAGATATTCTGGGACGCTTCATAGCTCAAATTGTGGAGCATTTAAAAGCTTACTGCTCCCCATACTTACCTTCCCCAATCTTCTCGATTTTTGTGTAATCATCCATCGCTGTGGTTATCCCTGAAATGGACGGGAAAAAAGAAACAGAAAATGAGGGTGAGCACTTGCTGTCCTGAACACAGACAAGTCACTGAACCTGTGCCAAGTCTTTAGAAGCGAGTTGTGCCTCACGTAATTAAGACGTAATATGAAACACTTAAATGCTGTCATCAACAGAAACACAGAACATATTTATTCCGAATTCTAGTCAGAAGAACTACACCCCAAGGTACGAGAGGGCAATGGAATAAAAAAAAAAAAAAAATTAAATCTTTGAAGAAAGCGCCTCCAGGGAACTGGAAAAAGTGCACCCTACTCATCGTTTTTACCTAACTACTCGCTGAAGGGGATTGAGCTAGAAACGGATAGGAATGCCACTGTGTAAAACACGTAAAACCCCGGGAGCCGGGCGTTCGCCACGCCAGGGGACACCGGCCCGGGGCGACACCGGCCCGGGGCGCCCGCACAGCGGGACTGGCGCTCCGCACCTCCCCCGCTGCCCCGGAGCTCCGGGGCGCTACGGACAGCGGGCAGAGCCCAGTTACCTCCGGCTCCGGGCGGCCGGCGGCTCCGGGCAGGCCCCGCTCGGTGCGGCCCAGCCNNNGGGGCGGGGCCGCCGCGCATTCGAACCGGCCGCCCGCCGCGCTCCGCCAATGGCGCCGCGCCGGGCCCGTTCAAAGCGGCCAATCAGCGCGCTCCGCGCCAAAGCGAGGCCCAAAGGGCGGCTTTCGGCTCCGCGAGGGGGAAAAAAAATAGAGATTGCTGCGCGGGCGGGCGCGGCAAGCTGAGGGTGCACCGGACGTCCCCTTGGTTCGCGGACGGCGGGAGTGGAGACAGCCTGGCGGGGCGGGTGGGTCGTTCCGCGCAGCCCTCAGCCAGTGACAGGGGGGCGCTGGGACGGTGACACTGGGCGGACCGGTCACCATCCCAGAGTCACGGAGTGGGCCAGGACACCCGTGTGTCACCTGGTCCCACCTCTCTGCTCATGCAGGGCCGTCCCAGAGCACACGGCACAGGATCGCGTCCAGACGGTTCTGGAATATTTCCAGCGAGTAAGAATCCACATCCCCTCTGGACAGTCTGTCCCAGTGCTCGGTCACCGCTCAGTGAAGTTCTGCCTCGTGCTCTGCTGGAACTCCTGGGCATTAGCTCCTGCCCATTCCTCTGGTGCCATCGCTGGTCCCACGGAGCAGCGCCTGGTCCCTGCCCCGAGCCCTCCCTGCAGTCAGGGACCATGTTCCCTCTCGGGGACACACAGGGACCATGTTCCTTCTCAGGGACACACAAGGGTGATGTTCCCTCTCAGCTGTCTCTGTTCTAGGCTGAACAGCCCCGGCTCCTTCAGCCTTTCCTCCTCAGAGAGATGCTCCTGTTGCTTGATCCACTTTTTATCTCTTCACAGGACCCTGGGTACCACTGGAATAACACTTTGGGCTGTTGGCATGGTTTGGGGAGTATAATCGTGTTTGGACCAGGCTGGGCGTTAGCTGCAGCTTTTCCTTTTAATCAAGTCTGTTAGATTTGGATGCTGCAGCTTCTTTTAATCAAGTCTGTTAGATTTGGGTGCCATGGCCAGCCAGAGCATAAATTCATTATTTCTGGCTGCATGGGCACTGATCTGAGCAGTGCTGCTGCGGCCTTGGGAGCTGCTTTTAGGGCATATGCCTTAATGAAAGGTCAATGGGTAACTTAATTCCCCAGATGCTGGGATGTGTGTCTGTAGGCAAATTAAAGTTCTGCATGCCTCCTCCCAGATTAAGAAAGATTAGTTGCTGTGCTATCCCAGCTTCTGAAAGAAGGGTTGGGGATGTAATTAGAGAGGCACCTGTGGGCCCTGCTCAGCAAGCACTCTGCCTGCTGCAACCCTCCTCCACTGGCACCCAGGAAAGTGGTGCTACAGTGCACAAGTTAACCAAAAAATACTGGGAAAATACTTTTCCAAACAAAGTTTGTTACTGAGAAACCGAAATGCTAAATAGATTAGCCAAGGTCATGTGTTTCTAGTTTTACAAGTCTTTCCCCTGCTCCACTGTGGATTCTGTGGTGCTGCTGACCCACTCTAGCACCAATTTATCATCGGCACTGGCAGTCCTGGACCAACAGCTCCTGTGGAAACCTACAGTCCCTGCAGGGCTGAGACACAGGCACCTCTTCACACTGCTGTGTTACTGCCTTTTTTAATTCCTTCACTGCACTGGTTTACAACATTCTTGAAGGATGGCTTTGCTGCTTGTCTTAAATGTAAGCAGGGCAGGGTACTGCAAACAAAAACATGCGGCTTCTCCTGGAAGCATTTCTTTGGGATGGCGATTCCAGGAGGCAGGGCTATTTATGGTACACTTCCTTCTTCTCATCCCTACCCCATGGCAAAGGCAAGAGGCAGCCCGTCCAACTCCTCCCCCAGAGTGTGTTTCAGGGGTAAAGCCCCTCCACTTTGCCCTCCCTCCTGGGGAATTTTTGCACATACGGTGCGCATGCTCATGGGTCTCTGTTTACTTTGAATCCTGTATTCTCACCACTGCTGGGGATTTACCTGCCTAGAACAAGGCTTTTGTATATCTGGGAAATTCCACACGGGAACATGGCTTGTGCAATCTTGTGCAATTCATAGGAAAAGAGCCTGATGTGCTCTGCCCTGCACAGGGACAGAGAATTCCTACCCTGTGTGTGTAACAAGCCCAAAGCAGCCAGGACAGCGTGGGCACAGCAATGCCCATGGATCAGCTGCACAGCTCAGACAGAGAGGGACACATCCCTCAGGCCTGGCTCTGCACCTCTGGGGAGTTGTTTTCTATTGCCAGCACAGGGCTGGAGCTGCTGCTGCTGGTCCAGTCCTTTTCTAGGGACCTTAGGTAGGTTTCCAAAGTCCAACTTTCCCTTTAGAGGAAAAGAAAACATTTCTCGGAAGTCCCAGACATATGGTAACCCTAGTTAATTTACAGGGGTTTGTGGTGGTATCATAATCATTCAGTACTATAAATTATTGTAAGTTATATTAAAATATGGAGAGATTATCTATAAAATATACTGTGTCTGAAAGTACTGAATACACTGATCTGAATTTTTCTGAAATCAGTCTTTTTTTCTAGCTTTAGTTTAAATATACACAAGAATTTCTTAGCTGTGCTCAGAAATTATTATTTCTTAGAAATATAAATTTCTTAGTGACCTTCCTGCTGGACACTAACTGTCCATTCTCAGAGCACTCGCTGACTTTTCAAACTCTTTGAGAATACATCTTTTTCCATACATCCCATTGTGTCATGGGCTCTGAGTGGGAAAGACCAGGAGGCACCAGAAGGAAATCTGGTTAAAGAGCAGCTCTCTCTTGTGAAGGAACCCCACTTGTCTCACATGTGAGGGGACTTCTCCATGAGCCAGCTGCACACAGTGCTATGATCTGTTTGAGGTCATTGGTCATCCCCTTGGTCAGCACCTAGGGTGACAAGTTGAGCCTTTTCTGACACCTTTAGGAAAGGTATGGAAGGTGGATGGCTTTGAGATCCCTCTGACAGCTGCTGCACTCCAAGCCCAGCATCACTGCTCCTGCCTTTGTGTCAGCTCTTGTGCCTCAGGGCCAGGCTGTGCTGGCTTAATCAGGTGAGCAGCTCAGGGACATTATTTTGGTGTGGTCTCCACGCTGGGTGGGCTGGTGGCCTTGCCAACCCCTCAGAGCAATGGAGGGTGCAGTGGTGTGTGCTGTTTTCCTCCAGCAGCAGTGGAGGCTGCCTTGCCCTCTGCCTGGGGCCCTCCCTTAGAGCTGCCTTGCTTAGGAGCCGAGTGCATGTAAGCATAGACTCGACATGGTATTAACTTGTCAAACATCTGTCTGACACTTACCTTGTGTTTTCCTCCCTCTTGCTTTCTCAGGACATAAACCACGTCTCCTTTCTGAGTGGATAGTGCTTCTCTCGGTTGATCATTGCTTTGGACATGGCAGGAGCTAATGATGCTGCGTGAGACAAGCGATGCAAGTACATTTGCAGTGACTCCTGTGTTTGAAGGGATTTACTGTTCTGCTTGAAGGAGCAGCAGCAGTGAGCCTGCTGACAACTGAGTCACAGCTGGATGCATGTGGGAATCCCTAGGACTGCTCCCCTTTACAGCAAAACAGGGTGAAACGCAGAACTGAGGGAAAACTCCAAGGCAAACAGCAAATAACCTTGACAACACAATGTTAATTACATTTTATTTCTATAAATGACCAAGGGGCACGTATGTTAAAGCCTCTGTGGCATGCCAGCCTTCCCTTAGCCTGAAGTGCAGTGCCATTTGTGCGAGGCACGCGGGATCAGAGCGCCAGTGCCGAGCTGGGGTTATGGCATTACAGCCGTAACTCATGGCTGAGAAGCCAGTGTCGTGCTCTGAACAGCTCCTTCTCTGCTGAGTACAGGGCAGCTGCAAGAGTCAATATCATGTCTTTCCTACATTAATCATATTCTCCTCAGCAATAACTTCGCTGTAAGGAAGAGAAAAAGTGTGTTCTGTCTTTTACATAATGATGGGACTAAAAAGGTCAACTGGTTTGTGAATACTAATGAGAGTATCTAAAATAGGTTGTGTTCACTGTGCTCGAAAGCAGATAAGTACAAACATTGATTGGCTCCTTTTGATATTTATTTAAGCTCAAAGATTATTTTAAGATGACAAATGGAAAAGTACAGTAGGAGAGATGTACTACCACTTAGGAATGCAAGGTAATATTAGAGGGATAGTATCTCTAATGCATATCTCAGATGATACATTTAACCTGTTAAATCTCTTGTTATGCAGGACAGTTCTCACTATCACGAAGCATGGAGAACTTCTCTGCTGCTCTCCTTCTGCATTAGCATTTTGATAGGATGCCAGAAAACAAAAAGCTCCTGAGAACTGTTTAAAATAAAGCAAAAGGATGGAAGCTGCTTAGAAAAAATAATTAAATTGTCAGTGTCTCCTTACAGCATTAATATAAATATTTTAAATGCACTTAAAGTACTTGAATTTAGGTTAAAATTATTTTAAATGTTTTTTTTTTTGTAACATGCATTAAATCACTTTACCTGAAAATCGCAAATATTGATATGATTGCAATAATGAAAATATCATAAACCATCCCTTCATTTCAAATAAAGAGATGTTGTAGATAGAAGAACTGGTTATTCACGGTCACTGGTTATTCATGGGTTTGTACCTTCCTGGAGGAAAACTCAGCTGAAAATCAGGCAAAGTTTTACAATGAACATTGCAGCACACAAAGAAGAGTGAGGGGAGAGTGTGAGGACCCTGTGGGAGGGAGCAGAGGGGTGCACAGAGTCTCTGCTGAGCCTGTTAGGGGTGGCTTCCAGGGGCTGAAACCTGTGACTGCTGGGCTGAAATCTTCTCCCAGCTCTGTTTTGCCAAACTCCTTTCCCACGGTAGAGAATGCTCCACTGTCACTGTGGATCTTCCTTCATCATGGGACACACAGCTGGTTTCATATAAACCTTCAGAGAAATACCTGCAAATGTCCAACCTGGATTTTATTTTAATAATTGTAATTAAATGAGAAAGGTGATCAGCATGCATGTATCAAACCTGGGGCAGAGAAAAAAAAAGTGGTTTTTGTTTCTTTGGAGCATCTGGGCAAAAAGCCAGGCTCCACCAAAGTCTCTGGCAAAACTCCCATTAACTTCACTCTTGACCCCAGGTCAGGTGGCTGCTTCCTGATTTTAGTTTTTTGCATTTCACTTAGCTTACAATTCAAGAATTAAAATGGTAGAACCCAATAAACTGCTTTTAAATTTCTGTTTGGGTGCACGAGAGCAGGGGAGGTGCAGTCGAGGTCACACTTGCAGCTCCCTCAGCCTGGATGTGCAGGCACTGCCTGGAGGAGGCTGGTTTTGAGGTAGGTGTGGAGGGCTGGGTAGCAGCACATCCCTGCAGGGAACAAGGGACAAACCCAGCCCTGGACAGCAGCACATCCCTGCAGGGAACAAGGGACAAACCCAGCCCTGGACAGCAGCACATCCCTGCAGGGAACAAGGGACAAACCCAGCCCTGGACAGCAGCACATCCCTGCAGGGAACAAGGGACAAACCCAGCCCTGGACAGCAGCACATCCCTGCAGGGAACAAGGGACAAACCCAGCCCTGGACAGCAGCACATCCCTGCAGGGAACAAGGGACAAACCCAGCCCTGGACAGCAGCACATCCCTGCAGGGAACAAGGGACAAACCCAGCCCTGGACAGCAGCACATCCCTGCAGGGAACAAGGGACAAACCCAGCCCTGGACAGCAGCACATCCCTGCAGGGAACAAGGGACAAACCCAGCCCTGGACAGCAGCACATCCCTGCAGGGAACAAGGGACAAACCCAGCCCTGGACAGCAGCACATCCCTGCAGGGAACAAGGGACAAACCCAGCCCTGGACAGCAGCACATCCCTGCAGGGAACAAGGGACAAACCCAGCCCTGGACAGCAGCACATCCCTGCAGGGAACAAGGGACAAACCCAGCCCTGGACAGCAGCACATCCCTGCAGGGAACAAGGGACAAACCCAGCCCTGGACAGCAGCACATCCCTGCAGGGAACAAGGGACAAACCCAGCCCTGGACAGCAGCACATCCCTGCAGGGAACAAGGGACAAACCCAGCCCTGGACAGCAGCACATCCCTGCAGGGAACAAGGGACAAACCCCATTCCCCGAGGCTGTTAGGCCCTGTCTGCAGCAGCAGTGTATCTCAATCAGCAAATCCCTCACTTGAAGACAGTGACATTAAAAATCTCTTTCCTGTAGTGGCTGTTTCATTTCAACATGTAATACTTCTTTTTTCCAATTTACCTCAGGTTTTAGCTGTTTATCCTTTTTCATCTTTCAACAACCACCCACTAGTGTGCTCAATCAGATCAAATGCACTGCAACAGCACATTTAAATTCCAAACCTCTGTCAGGGAAGCCTGACCTGAAACCTCTTCTGAAGTAAGGGAAGTCAACTTTTCTTTCCCTCCAGGTATCATTTCCTGCTGCCAAAAGAAAAAGCTGTACTCTTCCAGGTGGGAGTGTAGATGAGACAAGTGAGGTTTATAAGCCTGTGGAAATACAATATGGATTTACATGTACACATCACACTTTATTTAAATATTCCTCCTCCTAGCAATTTTAAGAGTAGGCTTAAAAACCACTTTTCATTTCAAGTAAACTTTTTTTTTTCCTTCCCCTTAAGGTGTTATTTTCTTTCTCAATTTGCAAATCCCATTTAAATCTCTCCAATTGTCCTTCCCAAGGAGCGATGGAAGATGGTATGCAGTGATGGTGTGGTCCATGAGTTGTACAAAAACAGTGTGTGACCCAGGCACAGAACTGCTAATTGCCACTGCCCATCCGTGGACGTGGCCAGCCTTCCTTCACGCTTGCTTTTAGCCAACAGGGAGCTTGTGATCCTTTTTCCCCATCTCCTCTGGCACCCAGCTCTCCAAGTGGGCTGAGGAAATGAGTCACATCCAAAACAAGAGGGATAAAAACATTCTGGGGAATTACCTCTCCATGTGAGACACAGCCAAGATCTTTGGTTAAATATTTTTATTTGGCTCTGTATACAAAGAAAAAAGTTTACAGGAGAGAGGGAGTGACAAGCAATTAGTTACACAGTGTCCAAAGATGTATAAACACCTATAGTCAGTTTATGCAGCTGTGTGCGTGTTTCTTAAATTGCACCTACAGCACGAAGGCCCACGGTAGGACAGCTAGCTGGATTAAGCTGTTATCACCAATATTTCTAGGCAAATTAGTGCTTAATAGCATTTGTTCTTACAAATGGGTTCTAATCAAAACAGGAAAAGGGGTTGATGCACCAGGACAGCCTTGCGAGAAGCAACGATAGGATAAAGTAACTTAAGTGAAAACTAAAGTAATCTTAGTTGCTCTTACAATACTTTCACAATTTTGTGCTACTATAAAACACATTTTAATGAGATTGATTAAAACATTTTTTAAACTGAGAAAAAGTACAAGCAGAACTAACCGCTGCTTTGATCACCGTGGAATCTCACCTGCGAGGTTTGCACAGCCCTCATCTTGGGCTGGGGGAGTGAGGGAGGGAGGGAAATCGGGACTGACCCCCCCAGGCTGGAGCGCCTTCTGGGGGAGTATGAGCTGCTCATTGCCCACAGGTGCCGCTCCCGCCGCCGCTCGTGTGCGAGCGCCTTTGCATTTGCACTACAGCGAATACTCTCCACCTGCGGCACTGCCGATGGAAAACCAGCGAGGGCTGCGGGACGGAGCTCATCGGCGCCCGGCGCGAGGATTCGGTTGGCTTTGCAGTTTTGTTTAACAAACTTCAGTTGAGCTTTCCCCCCTCATGCTCGGCGGGCAGGGCAGAGCCCGCCGTGTCCAGGTGAGCCGCGGGGCAGCTGCGGGCGCTGAGGGGGCTGCCGGGCCCTGCGGAGCCCCCTGCCAGCGGCCGCTCCCCCTCTTTTCCAGCGGGGCGGGCTTCGGGGCGCTGCCCCCGCCTTGCGGCACCTCTGGCGCGGCCGGCC
>VZRH01002850.1:2284166-2304749 GCA_013397555.1 Urocynchramus pylzowi | reverse complement strand
TTTTTTGGTTTGTTTGGTTTGGTTTTTTTTTTTTTTTTTTTTTTTATTTTTTTTTTTTTTTTTTTTTTTTTTTTTTTTTTTTTCTCTTAATCTAGGGAGGAGAAGGAAAAGTAGTGGGAAAAGTAGTAGGAACTGTTACTCTCATATTCTGTAGTTACTGTGTGCCGGAACTTTGCTACTCTTGGATGAGTTGCATGTGCTGCCTGCTGGTTGGTTCTGGTCACTTTTGCCTTCTCAGCTGTTGAATTACATCACTGTGCACATGAAACACATGGAAAATAATAGTTGCTTGCACTGTGTGTTTCTGCTGCCCTTGCCATGGGGATGCTTTACAGGCTCTGTAACTCTGAGGAGGATGAAGAGGACAGCAAAGAAAGTTGCTTCAATAAAGTGTTTATTAGTGTGATTGTGAAATTCTGAGAAGCCTCTCTCTGCTTGTGTCAGTCATTGCCTCATTGTTCATGTGATGGTTGTGCACTCCTAGAGTCTTGCCCAGCTTTAGTGTCCTCTTGAGCAGAAAACTCCCTGTTGAGTCTTGGAGCAGTGGCTCTTCTTTCTTCTCCCCTGGGATATCCCACAAAAATGAATCTACTATTAGCTACTTGATTATATTGTAATTTCTTAGCTTAAATGTGTTTAAAGCTTCAGTTCCCACTGACTCTTTGGAGAGGAAAGGGCACCATACTTCAATCACTTTTTTAAATTCAGGAAGTTGTTCTCTTCCAAGGGCATTTTGAGGTTGGTGCCCTTCAGAGGAGAAATTCTTCAAACTTTCCATATAATATCTGGAGTATGCATCATGACTTTATCAGGAGGCCTTATTGATCCTATCTGACCACGACTTGGAAAAAGCTGTGAGCTAATGAAAGGAGCCTTGCATGGCAAAACCATGAGTATTTCCTTTTGCCTTGTGTTCCACTGCTGAGGCAAGGCCTGGCCAGGCTTCTGCCCTGACCTGCTGTTATTACTGAAAACAGGCTGTGATGACAGCTCCTTTTAATAGGAGAATCTGAAGTAACATTCTGCAATGACAGAGGAGTTGATGGCATGTAAATGTTATAGGAGAGCTGGTTTCTTACCAGAGACTTCATGGAGACTGGGTTTTTAGGTTTTAAAGCCTCAATGATATTTTCCATCTGTTTTAAAAAAATACTTTGAAAAGAATTTTAATAAAGGTAATTTTCAGATGACATGCACAGAACAGGTGTGAGCTAGTTTTATGATCTTTGCATGCTGTTGTTACTAGTACCATATTTTAAGCATGTGTGCCTTTTAAAGAAAGGAATATGGAATTTCTAGCTTCCATGACAATTAGTTTGCTCTATTAAAAAGCAGAAATTAAGATTATGAATGACCACACCCTGGCCTCACAACCAGCAGGAGTTCCTTGCTTTTATTTCTGTGGTGTCAGAATTTCTGCCTGTTCCTGTATTGAGGATGCTGATGATGTAGTTTGTGAGGAATTCCTTAGCACTAGGAAGATGTTCAAGCAGCTGTCTCTGTTTTTCTTCTGAATTTAAAATTTAGAAGTCTGAAGTCATCTATGGTCAGAAGCCTCCATTTTCAAAGAAATGTTATGCAAACAGCTCTAACTTGGTTTTGACCCAGTTTACTAATCTGTAGATTTTTGTTGCATGTGTCTCACTCTTAGAAGATTATCTGCTTTTCTGTTTCTTGCCCTATTTTTTTTTTGGGGGTGGGGTGGGGCGGTTGGGGAGGGTGTGGGTGTGCATGGGGATGATTTTATTTAAGCTCCCCTTTCCATCCTGTAATTTCAGACTTGTTTCTGTCTATTTAATAGTTTAGTGCTGCCTTAGCCAACATAGTGGTTTCTGTGCAGATTCAGTTTCCTCAGAACATCTGTTCAGCTTGAGGTCGAAGAAAACTCATCTTGAGGTCGCTGAACTTAGCTGAGCAAAGAGCTCCTGGTCACACCACAGAAGGGATCTGACAATGCTGGCAAATGATCATTACTTGTTAGCCTTTTCTCACTGAGATAATCTCATCTATATGTGAACCCACAGGTGATTTTAAAAGCACAGAAGTCAGGCTCCTGGGAGGTGCAGGTGTTGCTTATTGAGAGTTAATTTGAGCCATTAGAATCTTCCTTCTTTCTTTACAACTCCCCTCTTCTTTGGGAGCTTTCTGTTTCTGTTGTGGAGGAATCCCAAGAAACTGATTCCTTCTGCTCTGTGGGACTGACCCTTTTATGGAGCTGTTTTAGGGACTGATGTGTGATGTTGGGTGAGGAGGTAAAGAATGATTCGTGTGTGTGGTGAGGGGGGAGTGTGCAAGGTCGAGTGACGCCAGTGTGCTCTTTAAATTGTATCCTGGTGGTAGAATAGAGCCCTGCAAACTGAGCAGAAGGGGTGAGTCAGCTGGTCTTCTGTTCTGACAATCAATACTGCATTCAGGGAGAGCAAAAAGGCCTCTAATTATAGTGTAAGTATTCTGTAATATTAAAAAGTAACATATACTAGTTGTCATGTGATGGGTATTAAGGGGGAGGTTAATTAACTGGGCCAAACAAGGAGTGGTACTGACTTTATCATAATCTTTCAAGGGAATACTAGAAGAATGAATAAATTTGGTAACTTTCTCAAAACTTAAAAATGATTCATTACTTACCCTCCAGTGACCACAGTGCTGTTCTGTAAAGACAAACAGCTTATTGACAATCCTAAAAATAAAAAGAGGGGGACTTTTTATGAGTATTTTTGTGTTTTATTCGAACAGATAAATTGCATTGTGTTGTATTTTGGTGGATTTGGTTTTTGTAGATATCCTAGGCCACTTCTGTAAGTCAAGATCAGCAGAGATTAGAGTTCAGGCACAGTAATTCTGTTATTACCCCTATCTTTACTCATATGACTGCACAGTGCAACATCCCAGGTACATAAACTGGTACATGTATCACCCAGAACTGTGGAGCAAGCTGTCTTTAAAGTGTGGTAAGATAAAGGAAGACAAAGATGGAATATGTTCTTAACAGCCTCTTATAACACTTAACTGAGAACATCACATACACCTGCACTTGCTCTCCTGAAGCTGTTGGAGACTTTAGGCATAATAGCTACAAAGAGATTGTGTTCAAATTTAACTGGGCTTTAAATCAGTGAAAGTAATGATTTGTTGTGCCACAGACACGACCCCTTTGTGCAGGTGAAGGATCTATAAGTGTGATTCAGTGTTTTAAATCTCCAATAGCAGAACCAATTTCCTTTCATATTCCTCTCTATATCTGGATTCTGCTTGCTCCTGTTCAAAGAATATTGCAGAGAGAGCACATATGCATTTGTCTGAGAAGGCAAATAATTTCACAGGTCATGACTTTGCAAATGCATGAGACAGCCTTAATCTGTGATAGGAGCCTTTGGTGGGAGCTGGTAACAGTGAAGAAGGAAAAGGCCAGAGCCTCCTAAATGGCATCCACCTCATAAACATTTGCCATGTAAAACAGCAGCAAGCAGTGCAGGGGTTCAGCTTTTACAGTTGGGGTCATAGGTAGCTCACAAGGCTGATTTTGGGGCTTGCTTGGTCTTACTGCTTATATCCTCAGCTGGGAACTCAACCTGTGCCTTCAGCATCTCATTCAGGTGCCTCAGTTCTGAATACTCTCTACACAGCAGAGAACTTTTCTCTTCCTTGTTGTTTGTTTAGTTAGTTTGGGGTTTTTTTTTAATTTTTCCCCCTCCCTCTCTTGGTGCATCAAATCTCCTGCTGAACTCTGTTGATCCTTGCAATCCTCTGAAAAAAAAAGCCCTGTTTATTTTCCTCCATCCCTCTGTTATCACTCTGTGAAGATTTTAATTCAGTAAGGTGCTCTTGCTCTTGGAGTTTTTGCTTTATCCTTCACTTGATACGGGCTAAACTTTGCAGCCTTTAGTAGTTTTGGTGGTGTAGCTCACAGCACATTTCTGGGAAGTGTTTCTTTGCTGTAGTTGGGGAGAGAGGGGCTGTAGGATTGTTGTGGCAGGGAGCAGGGCAGGTGCTTTGCTACCTGGTTTCACTGCTGCAGAAGGTGTTATGTAAATAGGTTGAGCCTTGCCTCTGATTTCTGTGATGTAATGTTTCATAAATAAGCACTGTGGTGTTGGAAACCCAGGTGTCAGAGGCAGCAAGCCACACACATTGAGAAACAATGGGACAAGTCTGAAGAGTGATGCAGTTTTCCAGCAGTCCTCCTGTAGGAGCTAATCCTGCATCCTAGGGAAATTCATTGGAAGCAACATCTTTCTGGAAGGGGATGAAAAATTGTGACACGCTCACCTGCACCTGGTTTAGTGGTTGGAAAAGCCTGGGACTAGCAATAAGAAGGTCGGTAAGTCCCAAATGAGGCTATTTTTGCCAAGCCTCATGGATAACAGCAATGTTTCAATATAAAGATAAGATATGCAGCCTGCTGTTCTAATTGAATCATAAATCAAACAGGTCTAGGAAAAAAAAGAAAGAGAAGAATGCAGATGCATCAGTCTGTGTCAGCTCAGCATACCTTCCTGTGGGTGGCCTGTATTTCTTTTCATGGGCTCCATCCCTGCAAAGCTGCTTTGTGATCTCAGTCTGATGTGGGTCAAAAGGGGAAGATTGTTAACATTCCTCCTGCCCTTCTCCATCACCATCAGCAGCTCTCAGTGGATATCAGTCCTTTGGGCTCGTGTGGGAGAGGACAGTGGAATTCTGTGCTGCTTCTAACTGCTCTTCCAAATATTTCTGTCTGTCTCTTATCTGGGCAATAACCCAGCTCCCAGTTTTGGATGATTAGTACGAATTGTGATTTATTTATTAATTGCATTGCTGGCATACTAGTATTTTCATATTTTGTTTGCATTCGTGTGCCCATCAGGATGTCTATGATGTAAAAAAAGCTAAACAAACAGCTTTTGTCCAAGAAATCATAATTCTAGGTAGTGTTCTCTGTTACTGCCCTCTAAGAGCTGTCTTGTCCCTCGTTGGCACCTTGAATGCTATTGTTTCTGTGGCTCTTTCTTCCCACTTTAATAATGGTGCTGTATTTGCTTTATTCACTAGTATACTGAATTTTGGTTTTAAAGGATAGAAACAACTGTATTTTTTGGCTGAATTTAAACTGCTTTCCAAGTGACGTGTACTTTGTTCTGGGAATGAATTCCACTGGATTGCTATAAGGAGTTTAGAATGGCTTGTTACAGTGATACAAGTAGGTAACAACATGGCTCTGAAGTGATTAAGGGCTTTTCCTTTTGTGTTGCGTTTGTTCCAACCATCATAACTCTAATGAAGTGCATGTCTCTTTCTTCCAGTCTCTTTCTCTTGTTTTTAATGTGTTCATCTTCCTAAAGAACTTGTCAAAGAATGTGGTGTTGTCAAACAATGTTCCCTTGATCAAGCTCTGGAGCAAAGGAAAATACAATACTCAGTAGTGATCTACAGCTTGAAAAGTGAATGCACAAAGATCATTAACCTCACACTGAGCTCAGATCTATTCCCTGCTGGGAGGGGGTATTCCAAATGTGGTTATTACAAAAGTTTAATGTTGGGAGGAAAGAAGTTTAGAAAACTGTTTTATGTCCCAAGTATAGATAATCTTTACTGAAAATGAGTATGTGTAAAAGTGGTCCTAAGTAAGAGCAAGTTCTGCATTTAATCTTTAATGTTTCTTTTATGCTCCGTTTTCCCTACGGTTAAACACAGTGTACTCTAGTGAAAGAGGCTAAAGTATGATAATTTTATTTAGTCAGCCACATGGTATGTGTAACTGGACTGTGACATTTAGGCAACAAAAATCATTCAGACTGCTCCATCTCTGGGTGCAGTAAGTGGATGGGGCCAGATGAGCAAAACTCACTGGAATGTCTAATCAGGAGCAAGTGCTTTTCTTAAAGATGGAAAGACCACTGTTACAACTGCTAGTTGTAGAAAATTAGTTTAATTAGAAAATGGATCCAGGGATTTGTTTCATTTTACTACCAGTTAAATCAATTAAGAGAAGTAATGGTCTTGGACACCTGTAATTTTGTCATCTGCTTATTTTGGTGCCAATTCCAAGTGCTGCAGGTGTTTTTGGCAGTTCAGCGTGATAATCATGGTAAACCTTCTGCATGAAGGACACTAGTGTCTGAAAAACACTTCAGTAGCAGTGAAAATAAACCACTCAAACACTGTGTTTTATTATGTAAAACCCCTTTGTTCTTGTTTATATGAGTTGTTGCTGAAGTCAGTGTAGCACATCCAGCTGCAGTAGTTGCTCAGTGCCCTTGCTAGGGTTTTTGGTCAGTTAAAATTATATACAGTACTCTTCAGCACAACTCTTTAAGCACTTTGGAAAGCACTGATATAAGTTGTGTATTTTAAAGTATTATGTGGAAACAAGTTTGACCTTCCTGGAAATGTATCCATGCATTATATTGATTTTCTTGTAGCAAATACTACTAAAATAACAATGGTGGAGCAGTTAAGAAATGGCAATTGACATTCCCATGAGTGTCATAAAGGATGAACAGAAAAAGTGTGACTGCTGCTATGTGTTCACATTCAGCAGTTTTGAGTACACCCTCTGCTAGCACTTCTGTCAGGGCCAGGTGCTCAGTTGCTGGCTTTGTCAAGGTCCATCCCCTACCAATGCTGTATGGAAGATTTATTGATCACTCTTGCTGTGTGTGATGCAGGTGTTGCTGTTCTCCCTGTATGTATAAATGTGTTTGTGTGTGATGGCAATGAATCTGCAACAGCAAACTGGTCATTGCAAAACAGCCTCTTATTTAATGAACAATGCCAAGCAAAGCTGGGGCTCAAAATCCTGCTGACATTGATAGAAACTCTGAAGCTGATGATGAGTGCAGGAATGGCTCTCTTTGCTGCTGACGTTACAGTAAACTTCTCTACTTCAACATCAATTTATTGTTCTTTTTCATACTGATTGAGTAGATGATGGTAAAACATTCAGTGCTTGTTGTTCTCTGTTTGAGTAAAAGCACATTTGAAAACTGATTTTGTGGTGTTCAAATATCTGTTCATAAACAGCTATAATTAATACTACAGAAGGACTATCCAAGAATTTATTTTACTCAGAATCCCCCAGTTTCTAGTGAAAGGTAATACTTTTGTTCTTGTGGAACACAGTGTATTCCAAGCCCATTGAATTGTCTTCCAAGGGGAAAAAAAAACCCCAAGAAACAAACAAAACCCCAAACACCAGTGGAAACCAATGTTTCATTTTTGTTCTGAGATCTCGATCATTTTCCCCATTAGTGTTACAGGGAACTCTTGAATCCTACTGTGAGTGAGCTCTCTGCTTTTGGGACTTCTGGATGCTCTGAAGTCTTCTTCTGACTGCTAAACTAGGGAGAATCATCCTTAGCATTGATATTGGATTTCCCCTAAAGCCTAAATTTTTTTCATAAAAATCTGTGGTGAAAAAACATTTTGTGCTCTTGGGGATTTGCACAATACTGTCAATCAGTCATCTGAAATTTATTTCTTCTTATCTGTTTTTGACTGTGATTATTCCTCTCTTGGCACTTGTCAATACAAATGCCTGTCACTGCATTTTTGGATTTTTAGCACTGTGCCCTGTGTAACCAACCAGGCAGCCCAACCTGATGTGAGAATGGGGAATTTAAGATGAAGAAATGCACAGCACATCTCTGGGTGCAGTAAGTGGATGGGGCCAAGTGTGCAGAACTTGCTGGAATATCTAATCATGAGCAAATGCTTTTGTTAAAAATGGAAAGGCCACTTTTGCAACTGCTAGTTGTAAAAAATTAGTTTAGTTTGAAAGTGGATCCAGAGATTTGTTTCATTTTATTACCAGTTAAATCAATTAAGGGCAAAGAAATTAGGTAGCAATTGCTTAATCTTTTTTAATGTATATCTTAATGTGGTATAAGGATATTTTAATCTGTATTCAAACTCATTCATTCATTCTGAAGTATTGTAGTTTATTTTTAAATAATGATTGCCATAAACAACAATTAATCTAAATAACAATTATTAAATAAATATGGTGCTGCAATAATTTTTCTCATTTCCCTATCCCCTGCGACAGCTTGGGGGAAAAAAACCCTGTGTGAAAACTGATGTTGTTTTGATGCTAGTCAGCAGTAAAACTCCATTTATCTGCTTTCATTTTTTTGTCATGGCTAGCTTCTAATAAATGAGCTCCCTGCTCTTCAATTGAGACTCAGTGAAGTGTATATTTTTGTTTCATAATAATGTCTACATGATTAGCCAAGTAGAAAACTGCATACTCAGTAGAAAAAAAAAAGAAATTAAAGAGAGTAACATTGCAATAATAATCTTCCTTAAATTGTAGTAAAACGGTTTGAAATGGAAGAAACATGTATTTCATGGTGTGTTTTAGGACTGGCAGAAAGTTCTTTAATTTGCATTTGTGTACAGAGGTTTTTTTTTTTTTCCTGTGCTTAAGTGAGCAAGTGAAAATAAGTCTTTACATTCAGAACATATATAATGTTTGGGGACTTTTGTTCAGGTTCTTGTTTGGAAATCTTTTAACTATATAAACTTCAAATATCTTAGGTATTCTTTCCCTTCTCATTGCTTATCTCCTTCCAGCCCTGTACTTACTGGTGAGTATCAGATGTGAACAAATGCTTTTGGCATGTTGTATTTTTTCCCAGTCCTTTCAGGGTCTTTGTAGTTTTAGTAGGAATTATAAACTGTCTAGGACTGTGTTAATTTTGGCAGATTTTCCACTGCTCTTAGGACATGAGCATCAATTATGTTCTAAACAAATGACTTCAGGGTGTTTAAGGGCACAAATTACCCCAGCCAGCTGAAAATGGTGTTCATAGTCACAAACAGCTCAGGTTCATCCTCTGAAGTTCACTCTGGCGTGATTGCAGGGCAGTCTGGGCTGCTTGCTTCCTATGTTTAGGTTGTGTGTTTTTGTTTTATTCCTCAGAAGAATTTTGATGATGACTGTGGTTGGTGCAGGCCTTACTCTCAGTGCTGAGCTCTGAGAGTGCCTGGCCTGAGAGCTGAGTGAGCTCAGGAGGTGTCTGTAAATCCTGTCATCAGGGCTTGTCTTAAAACATGGCATTTAGGAAGAGATCAGTTTCAAATCGACTTAACAATGGGTGTTCTGCACTGTCACAGAGGCAGCAACACTTCTCAAAGCCCAGGGGCTCTGAGGAACAATCCATGGGTTTCTGCATTCTGCTGATTTCTGTAACTGAAGGCTTGTCATTTAAAGTAGTAGTCAACATGTGCATGAGATTTAACAATGTTCTTCTACTGTAGATATCTTCATTGTGGTACGTTCTTGTTGAAATGAGATGTTTTGAGTAGTTTTAAATTTTTAATCCTGCACAGTACTCCCTGAAAGGTGGTTGTGGTCAGGTGGGGGTTAGTCTCTTTCTCCAGGCAGCAACTGACAGAACCAGAGGACACAGTCTTAAACTGTCCCAAGGGAAATTTAGGTTGGATGTTAGGAAAAGTATTTTACAGAAAGAGTGATAAAGTTCTGGAATTGTCTGCCTGGGGAGGTGGTGGAGTCACTATCCCTACATGTGTTTGAAAAAAGATTGGATGTGGCACTCAGTGCCATGGTTTAGTTGAGGTGATGTTAGGGCATGGGTTAGACTTGATGATCTCAGAGGTCTCTTCCAACTTAGTGATTTTTTGTGATAATTGGGTGTGTTGTCAGCCAGGGTGGAACACTTCAGAATTAGCAGATGGACATTGTTTTTGATTGAGAAAAGTTGGGGTTCTAGGGGAGGGAACAGAATATTCTTTTAGTCTTCAAAAACTTGCATTTTTAAAATTTGTATCATCCTGAAGAACTGTAGGTGCAGTGCATACACATAAGCCAGAAATGTATAGATTATTATCATCAGATCTGTATGTGTGACAGCTATACTGAAGCAATAAGGGTTGGGAGAAAGCATCACATTTGGAAATGCAATCTATTTCCTGGTGCTAATGAAAACCCAGATCAAAATAGTGTAAGTTTGTAATAGATGGAAAATGTAGAAGAGGCAGAAAATAGGTCTGGCTTTACGTTTTTTCTAATTGAGTGGCAAATGTTTTGCTCCTAAAAGCCATATTTCTATATGCAAGCAATGACTGCAATGTGTTAGGAGTTGCCAAACCATGAAACTCTTGTAGAGTTCATGTTTAGAATGTATCACATGGAAGATGCAGTGAAGTCATTGCAAAGCAAGACAGCACAGATTTTTTTTTTCTCCAACCAGACCTGAGCATATTTGTTCCTCATTCATCCTTCCCTGCTCTGTGCCCATCCAGGTGTTCCAGGTGTGCCACCTTGTAAAGGAACTCCAGAGTTTCCCCATCAAAAATGAGGTGCTGTTTTCAGAGAGAAAGACAAGTTCTTTGTTGTTTTCATTAACACTCAGATTCATTTGAAATGCTAAATACAAGGAGCTTCTGCTGTGGTCAGGAGACTTTGGGAAGTAAGGTGGGAGGTTTTACCTGTGAATTGTGATGTCAGAGATATTTAGTTTTGCTACCCCAATGCACTGGATGTGCTGGAGTGAGAAGCGTCTACACAGAATATTCTGAGAGATGTCTCTAAAGAAACTGAAAGAGCAGCTGGTGTCAGATACAGCCTCGGGTTCTGTGTTCATGTTTGGGAAGCCCATTGCAATTCTTAAACAACTTCCACGTGGAAAGAATGAACTTGTCATGCTCATTGATGTTTAACTGTGTCTGAAACAAATGCAAGTGGCTCTCAGTTCTGGGGTGCTTTCACTCCCCTGTAAGCAGGGGCACAATGAGTGTGGTGTAACTGAGGAACCTGCCAGGTAACTGCAAGCCAAAAGAAGCAGGAAAATCCCAGAGCTAGGGTTGGGATAGAGGCTTGCATCTTTCCTTCTCCCTCTGATCCAACAGTAAGTTGGAATTTAGGCAGCCTGAAGTGAACAATCAGAACAAACAGAGAAAAAAATTCTGCTGTGTGCTGAGAGCCTCCCTGATTCAGGACCTGATGTAGGGTAGGACATGGGATCATGTCCTGTGATGGGAGTTCTCTCCTTTGCCCCTTTGCCCTGTGGTTCTGGATATCCCTTGATAAGCAGGTTTTACCTCTTTTCACAAACTGACCTTCTCCTGTATGCAAGTCTAAATATTTTAAGCTTTTTTTTCCAAGACTTCTTGCCCTTCACACTCTTCCTGTAGCATAGTTAGAAGTGCATTTATTTACTCTTGTGTGTGTGAGGGAGTTTCTCCTGTAGTTTGGATCTTTGTGCAATGGTGGAAATAGAAATTGAGTTGTTTTCAGTGTGCTGTAATCTTGTACGGCATTTCTCCCCAGTGTGTATCCAAAACTGTGTCCTTTGCTCAAAATAAGTGGTTTTATTCTATGCCATCAGGACAAGAAAAACAAAATGTTTCCTTGTGTCATCTTAATATTTCTGTAGCATTACCAGGCAAAAGAACACCAGTCATGTTGGTAACTCTTAAGCATTTTCTTGGTGAATAAATAGACAAGGAAGAACTGTGGAAGAAGAGCCTGAAGAAAGATTTGCACATTTCTGTAGTGAAAGGAGACTGTGATTGTTTGAATTAATGATAAAAACAACTCAGCACATTCACTGTTGAATGCAAACTTAAAGAAAAAAAAAGCTAAAAATATTTTAGTCAAATAACTTGCCAAAGAAAGGGCTGCAATCCCAAAGTTTTGGCATAAGTGGTTATACTCAATTTGTAGTGTATATCTTGAAGTGAGAGGCTAAATGAGGCCTTTTTTTCTTTAGACCTGTTGTAGGGTTTTTTAGTTTTATTTTTCTGTAAAAGGGTTTTCGCCTCTCCAAGAATAAAGGAAAACAAAGTTGGCTTGCTCCAGAGGCCACAGAATCTGAAAAGTGAAATACTTATAAGTGAGAGAAAGTTCCTTAATTGAGAATTGGGGAGTATTTTGGCATAAAAACTGCAAAGATGGTAACAGCTGCTTTATCTTAAATTTAATAGTTTGGCCTTAAGATGTTTGACTGTGGATCTTCCCAAATTAGATCTGGTTTGTTTTTCATTGCATTTAATCTACTTACAAATAGTGCTTAGAGTTCCCTCCAACAGCTGCACAAAAGGGCAGCTTTTTTGTGATTTTGGGAATCACTAATAATACAAATGAACACTTTGTGTGCTTTTGTCAAGTCAGACTTCCAAGAATCAGCTTTTATGGAAGAAAAAGTTAATATATGTGCATTTCTATAGTTGCCAACGGTTCCCACCTCCCCATTATTTTATTTGGGATAATCTGATGCCTTTTAGTCACAAGAATTTGGGATTCATTCTGTCTCAAAAGTGAGCAAGCAGACAGATTTGAGAAGCATAATTTGTGCTGGTCAGTGCATAATGTTCATAAACTGTGGACTGAAATTGTGTCTTGCAGAACTGTGAGGTCCCTGAGGGTGGGGGATGGAATAAGTTGTTTCAGGAGCTGTGTGAACAGTCCTGTACACTGAAGACCTTCTGAGCTAAGAAAATTCTGTAAGCTGTATTTCTCTCTTTTTGTTTTATTTGCAGGCTAATTTCTTCTGGAGATGTGAGCTATATTTTTATATATAAATTCAGTGATCATGATTTCTTGCCTATAAGAAATCAATTATGGAATATCAAATGCAGAGCCTCAAGCATTTTGCAGGACTCAGTCTTTAGGGAAAACCACAAAAAATTACAGGATAACTGCCCCCTCAGAGCTGTTGCTTTTTTTAACCTGATTTTGTAATCCAAGCTTACTAGTTTGCTTCCTGAATGGCTACTCAGAGTCAGGACTGGATGTTTAATTTTACACTGAAATTAATGAAGTCTGGGTGACTTTCTACCCTTCTACTGCAGTGCCCTTCAGTACAACATTTTTGTTTACTCCCTGACAAAAAAAGGGGGAGTAAAAGAATTTCTACCCAATTTTTACTAACCTTGTGCTATTTTTCTTGCTTTTGAGTGTATTTCAGGATAATTCCTGGGCTTATTTATGCTTTCTATTGGACTGTAGCACCTGATGAATGGCTGTTCAGAACAGGCATGTAGTCCTGCATTTAGAGGCAGAAATCAGTAGCACTGCTGTGAATGTGAGTCAGACTCTTCCTGAAAGACTCAGTGCAAGATGTAGAAAACTGAACTGAAGCCTTAAAGCTGAAACTAAAACACAAATCTTGTGTTGGGTTCACTTGGTAAAAAACAGGTCTGTAAATCAGTTACTGTAAGGAAGCTTGGCTCAGCTGAGTATTTTAGGTGTGAAAAATTCTGTTTTTATTATGAGAATCTCTCCATTGGAGAATGAAAGAAAAGAACTTGACTTCTTTTCCCCCAAAGCATATGTATTTTCAAAGTTTTAACAGATTCAGGATTAGGAAATTACACATTCCTTTTATTGTTTTTTGCTGCTGTGGGTTTTGTTGGTTATTGAGGATGCATAAAAATTGTTTCATGTGAGCTCTATGGAGGTTGTTGAACCACAGTGTCAACATTCAGCTAAATCATTGTTTAGCCTTGCAATTGTTTCTTTTGGGGAGGAATTGCAGGTGGGAGGTAAAAAGTTCAGTGTAATTATTTCTCTGCTGTGTTGGAAACAAGCTCTATGCCTATTGTATGCACTTGCCTCTGAAGTATAAACAGTTTATGCTGTTGGAATGTTTTGGGAAAGCAGGGAAGGTATTGGAGGAAGGGTGTGATTTGTAGCTATTTAAACTGCTGCATCTAGTCAAAGGGGAGCTATTATTTCCTTTTCACTTACATTTAATTGATTTAGCTCCAAGATTAGATCAGTCTGTGCCTGGGTTTAGCATCAATGCATGGGATCTGATATGCAAAGCCCTTTTCCTTGCCCCGTGCCCCACAGAGGCTGAAGCTGTATACATGTCTGAAGAGCTGTGGTGGCAACATAGCTCATGTGCAGGGAGGTGGATGAGGGAAAGCTGTGAACCTCCCTGGTGTCTGCTTCCATTCCTGTTGCCTGTGTCCAGCTGATTTGCTGTTTCCACAGCCCCCTCCAGTCCATCTGGCTGCTGTCATCAGCTGGGTTGGGAAGGCAGCAGGCACAGACAGAGGTGCCTCTGGTGAGAGCTGGAGGAGAGAGGAGGGCACACAATCCTGAGTTACTGTGACCTGCTGTCTTATTTCTCATTTTCACAGCCTCTGCTGGCTGGTAGGAACTCTAGCAGGAGCTGACAGCTGCAAGAAGTAAGGCAGAAGTTGTGAGCAGAGCCAAGTATGGGAAGAAGTCTGAGTCCTAAAACTGCTCATGGTGGCTCTGCTAACAGAATGTAATCATCTGGGGATAGCTGGTTGAGAAGACAAAGATCCCAGGAAAATAATTTATATACTTTCATCTGCCAAGTGTGTTACTGTATGACCTATTAAATACATAACTCTGCAATGAGCTGACAGAATGTTTTTGGTGAGAGAATGTACTTTTCATCTGGATTTTCCTGCACTGGTAATCCTTTCTGTCAGTATCTCTCTACTGACTCTCAAGACATTTTGAACTTCTTGGCTGCTGTTGATTAAATTTGACAGAGCAGAAATAGTTCAAAGCTAGTTTTCCACAAGCTTCTTGAAAATAGGTAGACAAATTCACATTCCCAGTTCATGCACTGTAGTGTGGGCTTAGCTGTGTTACCACACAGCAAAGAATCTGAGCTGGGGTGGGGAGCAGGCAGGGTAAGTTCCAGTGCTTACAAAATGACTTGCTTAATTGTGTCACATGCCCATTAAACAGCTTTGCCACCAACCTTTGTTAAAGTTTACCAGAAACGAAGCTGAGATCCAGCTTGGAGACTGCTCAAAGATGCAGAATGTGTTTAAGAGAGCAAAGAGGGCTTTTTGTTCCCTTTATGTTATATAGTTAGTAGGACCATGGTCCTACTAACTACATACCAATGGGTATACACTTCTTATCCTTACAAAAATAGGGTTGTGACATAGGCAGGCAGTCCTAAAGAGTCTAAAAAACAAAATCATGGGATCTTCATGGTCCTACCTATGGAATGGTCTTCCAGTAGCTCTGTCACTGTGGGACCTGAGGCAGTCCTGCCTGTGGTCTCCAGACCTCCTTATCTTGTGAGCTGCCAGGCTTTGGAATGAGTGTCTGGGGCTCAGCTCTTGGGGCTTTCTGATGGTTGCATTTCCTTGCCTATTTCTGCCTGCTCTCTTTCTTTTTCTTTATTTCTTTGTGATATTTTGATTATGATATGTGTCTGTTTGTCAAGGAGAAGGATAAATCAAACAGAAGAATGTGCAGAAAACAACAAATGCCTTTTTATGAATATATCTTTGGTTACAGAACACAGTTTTAGAAAGGATAAGAGTTTCTTCTTGCCTTTTAGGTGTACATTCTTGTTGTAACTTACAAACAACTTATGGTAAGAGTTTCTGCCTCTGGCAATTTCAGTTCCATTCACTTATTCAGTCTCCCAGCTGTTTCCTTGTTACAAACTGAAATGACCAATTTGCATAAGGCCAGTCCATACTAGATCTACCTTGTAGATCAAGATGATGCCAAAATTTAATTACTTGGCTAAATGATAATTTTAAATTGTATTGATAGCCTTTCCGTTGAATGGACACTTCTGTACTCATTTTAAGCATTATTAAAATTCTCATCTAATTATCTAATATCTTAAAAAGTTCATTAACTTTGCCCATAGCCTGTGTTTCAGTCCTCTGTAGCCTTACAAACTTGCTAGGCACTATCTTAATTGCAGTTACCTTTGTTATCTTTGCAACCACTGGGAAAAAGCTATACAGTGGAAAAAGACAGGGTGGATACTTTGGATTTTAACTTTTATTTACAATTTCTGAGTTCAGTCCTAAAAAAAAAAAATTTGAATAATAGACTAGTGCTGAAGCAGTGGATGTGGCAGAGAGTCTGCTTTCATTGAGTCTGAACCTGAGCTCCCTGGGCAAGTACATAGGGAAGAAGGGTAATTTTGCATTATTTGTTCTTAAAATAAACATGGTTTTGAATATATGAAGGGCATGTGAAGCATTCAGAAAAGAATGAGGAAGAAAAACACTTTCCTTTTACAGTAACTCCTAAGTGATGTATTAAAACTGTAGTGTTGGATCAGAACACTGTGGTCTGCAGAACTGTCTCTGCATAGACAAGAACGTGTAAGGATGATGGCTGCAGGCACTTAGGCTAATTATATACCATATTTCATAACATGTCTGTTCATATGTGTTCACATATGTTATGTACAGTTTAAAATATGTATGATATGAAAGTAAGGAATGATGATTTTTCTGTGCCACTTTTTGGTAGGGTCTGAACTGATAGATTTGCAGCTTGCATTTTCTGCTTTGCATGTTACTTTTTATAAATGGAAAATTAATATTTAAATTACTCTTTGTACTTAACTCATAGCTTTTATGTGAAACCTGACCTATAGATTTAGGAATATATTTAGATCTTAGTCTAGTTCCCAAATATAACTATTTTATAGAATTGTTTTTTGTTGTTCAAACATGCTAAGAAATTTGGCTAGAGAGTTGACTGCATGAATATGTGGTGGTGGTTTCTATGGTGCTCTCAATTCTGATAGCAGTTCTTCATGGAAGAAGATGCTGAAGGTCTTCCAGCTTCCCAAACCTCCAAATGTCAATAATCCTTCAAGGTCTTGATTATTAGCCTGGAGGTTAACTGTTATTATTTGGTAATGCTATTACAAAACAGAAGTTTGCTGGGTTAGTATAAGAAGGCTCTTAGAATTGTGAAATTAAAAAAAAAATCACTTTTCATAACTGTCATGACTGAGCTTAGTCCTGGTATGTGCAATATATGTCAATTCATACCCGAAACCATATTCCTGTCTTGTAAGGGCCATGAATTGCATCAATGATATTGTTATTCAGAGAATTTCATTTTGCTAGAAGTAGTATTTAACTTGTGCATTTTGAAATTATTTTCTAAATACTCATAAGCATTTGCTTGTACATCATCACCACAGATTATATCAGTTCTCTGCAGGAAATTGTTTATGTGGGGATTGACTCTTTTGTTTTTCTCCTAGAGAGAAGGACATTACTAAATGCATGGAAACATATTTTTTTTTTCCAGAACAGGAAATGTCTCATTAGATCCTCCAGGATTCTTCCCACTGAGAAAATATAAAGAAAATATACAATATATATCAAGAAAATATACAACTCAATTACTTAATGAAAAACTTGGGATCTCTAGCACTTGTTACTAGGAGCAATAGTAATGTCAGCAGTAGGAAAAGGTGGCTGTCCTGCTAAGCTTATATTTTCAGGCTTCCAACTGTGATTGCACAACACCAATAGCAAGTTCAGTGTTCTCTGTGTGCAGTGCAGTAACATGATGTTTATTCAGTGAACCATGAGGCATCAAGGCAGAACATTTTGGGTTTAGACTTCATAATACTTCAAAATTAGTACTTCAAGGGTCATCACACCAACCTGTGGTGGTCTGCACTGAATGGGGTTTGTAGTTTAAAAACATATTTGAGAGAATCATTATGTGGCAGACATAGTCTTATACCACGTGCCTTAGAAATGAGAAGGGTCTTGGAGAATAGCAACCAGCAAGAGCACTTTTACAGCAGCAGGGATTTGGAACTGATCCTAAGGTATTAATGTTCATCACCTGTCCTTGTGCTTTTAGGCATTCAGCCCTCTGTCTGGTATGTGCTTTACGATCACAGTGACAAAGCTTGCTGCATAATGACCCTGGCTGCTGTATTTTTAACCTCCACAGAAAGCAGCCAGTCAGTCCCCCCTAGGTGACCTGACTAAGTTAGTAAATTTACTTGTTTAATCAATTTGCTGATGATTTGCCATTGCCTTTATTGGGGGTGCGGTGTGTGAGATCAGAGAGAGGGCGTTTCATTTGTAGCCTTTCAATGGAGTAGTTAAAACATGTTGGCTCTAGTCTTTTGTGCCATTTTTTAGTTGGAAGATGTTTTCTCAAAACCATGGGATAGGTTTGTAAAACTTCTGATGATGACCAAGAGCTTTAAATGGCTTAGCAGGCTCAGAACCCATGTCAAAACCAGGGAGCAGAACTGGGGAACATCCAGCAGCTGCTGGATGTGATGGCTCTTGTGCCATGTGTGGCTTTCCCCTCTGGCAGGAGTATGTGTGGAGCACTATTTTCTATCAAGAAACAGGAACCTTTGTGTTACAGATGTTTTGTGTGTTAAATCAGTGCTTCTAGGCAGCAGTAGATTTGGAGTGCATTTGTTCTTTCACCTTTCTGCCAACGTGCAGTAAGGCTTGGTGCAAACCAAAGTTACAGGATTTCATCACACACTTGGGAGGCTTTCAGTCTGTGCTGCAGGCCTGATGCTTTCTGCAGAGCACAAGGCTTCTCAGAGCACAGACCAGTGAGGGAGAACATGTGTAGCTGGGCTGCTCTTGAAGCTTTGTGCCACCCTGCATTGCCAGAGCCCACAGAGACCATGTGGGACAGCAAGACGTGCTTACCACAATTGTGTTCCAGATTATTTTACACCTTAATAATTTTATAATAATGCTTAGATAAAGGTGTGGCTGGTTTTTTTTGTTTGTTTGTTTGGGGTTTTTTTGGTTGTTGTGGTTTGGTTTTCTTTTTTCTTTAGAGCTTTGATTTTTTTTTTAAATTACATTGGTAACTCCCCCTTACTTGCCAGAAATCAAGCGTATTCCTTGTTTTATTCCTTCACAACACTTTCACCTCTGTTTCTTTCTATGCCTGCTGTCAGTATCAGAGTGTCCTGTTACCATTGTTGCTGCTTAAGTGCTTCCTCTAAATTTTGCTCCACGTACTCTGACCATTTTTGAGAGTGGAGGAAGGAAGGTATTTTAATTTCCTGCATATTTGCTAGAAGCAATCACCCATTCTATCACTCTTCCCGGCAATCATTGTATGGTAAAATTTTGCCACGTTTCACTGATTCAGGTCATGCAGAGTGGCTACAGAGATGTATATCTGCTTCCAGACAAATGCTGGAAGACAGTCTGGGCACTGTGTCACAGTTATTAGTTACACTTACTGCTTTATTTCAAGCATTCTAGCTTTTTCTTTTTTTTTTTTTCTGCAAGACATTAATCTTTCTGTGAATAGTTCATTAATCTTTCTGTGAATAGTTTACTGAGAGATCAAGAAACCATGCATGACTCATCACCTTTGTCAGTATTTGGTGGATCTGAAGAAAAAAGCAGAAACATGAGTGACCAAATTCAAATTTATCCTTCAGGTCCTGACTTTACTGCTTCTCTCTTTGCCTGTGAGTATTTTACAAGTTATTCACCGAGCATGTGCTGCAGACTCCTTCCATTCTTAGTCATGTTGAAGAAGATCCACCTCTGTGCCTCCCTGCGAGGCTCTGAATTGTAGCTGCCAGTGGGTGCTTCCCACACCCACTGCCTGCAGTCTGTGCCCAAGTGTTACAAATGACACGGCATTGCTCTCAGAGTGTCAGGGGACACTTGCAATATTTTGTGAAATATCGCTGATACGATGGGATTTTGCACAGCAGGTTTTTACCTCTGTGTGATGGCAATGCTAGATGCTCGCCTCAAAGCAAATATCCTGGAGCTGGGTGCCATACTAAGAGAAAGCAAAAGAAGCCAGAGTCCTGGAGCTGTTGTAGGTGGGTGGTGTTAGTAATTCTAGTGGAAGTGTTTTAGCAGTAGTAATTTCAAGATATAAAAAGAAAAGGTCTCATATAAACTTGCATAACCTTTGGCTTTTATAATCTGTCAGGAGGAGAGGAAACTGCACAAGGCTTTTATTGTGTGAAACGACTTTCTGCTTTTCTCTTCTCCCACCTTTATCAGTCAGTTTAATAAAAGATAACACCTCTTAACATTAGCTACATAATGGCTCTGAAGCTGGTATAGCTGGGAAGTGAATGAGAAGCGTAGGGGAAAGAAGAATTCATTCAGTGAAGGTGTGAAAACAGTAGGCACCCAAAGAACAATAAGAACAAATGACGCGCTTGGGCAGAGCGTTTGCATCCCCGAGCTCCGGAGCGAGCCCCGAGAGGCGTGTCGCACAAGGTCCCGCTGTCAGTGCCGGTGGCCCCCGGGTGTCACCGGGTGAGTGGCCCCCAGGTGTCACCGAGTGAGTGGCCCCCAAGTGTCACCGAGTGAGTGGCCGGCAGGTGTCACCGAGTGGGCGGCCCGCAGGTGTCACCGGGCGGATGGCCCCCAGGTGGCACCGAGTGGGCGGCCCGCAGGTGTCACCGGGTGGATGGCCCCCAGGTGTCACCGAGTGGGCGGCCCGCAGGTGTCACCGGGTGAGTGGCCAGCAGGTGTCACCGAGTGAGTGGCCCCCGGGTGTCACCGGGTGAGTGGCCAGCAGGTGTCACCGGGTGAGTGGCCCCCGGGTGTCACCGAGTGAGTGGCCAGCAGGTGGCACCGAGGCCCCGCGCTTGTGGCCACCGGCGTGCGCCGAAATCCCCCGGGATGCGTTTTTGCATTTCGGACACTCGTGTGTTTGAGATGCGCGTCTTGCTTAAACGAGCCTGTTTGAAGTGTTGTATCAAGTAGTTCAGGGAGGGCAGAGTTTTGTTCCTCAAAGAGATTGAGTCACATCAGTGGCTATTACACAGTCAGGAAATTCCCTTTGGGTCATGACAGATTTTGTGAGGATTTTTTAATCTTTTTTTTTTTTTTTTCTCT
>VZRH01002850.1:2257952-2284074 GCA_013397555.1 Urocynchramus pylzowi | reverse complement strand
CTTCTTTTTTTCCCCCCCCGTGGATGCGTGTATGTTTGACCCTGCTCAAAAAAAGGTTTATGCTTTTATACTGGCTGTTGTTTTACAGAACATCTTGTCAAAAAAGTCATGAGATTGCTGTTCTGGTTTAAAGCCATTCTCCTGAAGGCTATTCTCATGTATAATCTGGAAGTGCTTTGCTGAATGGAATAACTCTGTGCTCAGAAAGGTTGTAGCTCTGTGTTATCTCCTGTGCTTTCCTTTGCATGCATTTAAACAAAGACTCCTGGAAATGAATGCTTTTATCTGAAATGCAGAACTAATAGACTTTTCATGTCCTAGTGGATAGATAGATGCTGAGTGAAGCATTGGAGAGAGCCAAGCACACCTGCCTCTGCCCAAAGATGTAGCTCCTGTCTCTCCCTCTTTCTTCTGAGAAGTCTCAGTTGGTGAGTGAGTGTTGCTCTTGCCTGTCCATCTTGGTGGAAGGTGGATACTCTTAAGCTGCAACAAAGAAAGCCCTTCTAAATGCTTTTCCTTTCATTTTTGCTCTACAGATTGTGCTAAGTCAGGGCAGTAGGAGCTCTTTGTTCTGTCTGCAGTGTGTTATGTGTGGCTCCCCAGCTTGCCTTTCTCTGGTAATTGATCCTTCCTTTCAGCATTTAATCAGTTTAGCAGGTTCAAGTGCCATCATTCACGTTTATGACTGCTCTCTGCAGCAACACAGCTATTCAATATCTGTAGTGTGGGGGGCTGAGGGGGAAAGTGAGAGGTTATTGCAAGCTAAGTATATTAACTGAGAAAAGGGATTTAGAAAAAAAGCCATGCAGAAAGGTGTTGATTTTTTTTTTTTTTTTCCACAAGGAAACACAAAGTAATAGCATGGGAAGGATTAAGAGGATTTAAGGCTCTAATAACCCAAACTGACTGGGGTGGATCTTAATGTGTGTTTCTTAGATAGGACTTATGGGACTTCCCATATTTTTCCAGGAGATGAAACCTTTTTAATTGTCAGTTATGTAGGGAGTAATTTATTTGGTTTATTTGGCAAATGGCATCTTGTTGCTGTTCTTAACTGGCCTTGCTTGCCTGGCTGCCATCATTGGCAGTGCTGCCAGTCCTTCCTGAACAAGTTGGGTCCTTGTATTTTTCACAGTGCTGCAGAGATGTCATCACATCACTGTCACAGAGCAAATGCATTCCACATATGAAACACTGTTTTTCTCTGTGCATATCGCTGCATTTGCTATTAGGAAGAAATAAAATGCAGATATGCAACCAGCCCTCCAGCCCCAGTCATGCTGAAATTATTGTTTTGCCTTGGGGCAGCTTATCCATTAACACAGTGTTCATCACTCTGCCTATCCCAGCATTTTTTTTTTCCTAAGTAGTAATTGCCCCTGCTGGCCACAGATCAATTAAATTCTGTATTTTTCTTGGTAGGAGATACTGTTGAACCACCTGTCATGTCCCCTGACATCATATAAAACAGTCCCAAAGAGAGAAGAGTGCAAGAGAAAGAGTGAAAAATACCAGCTTGGGGGGAAAAAAACCCAAACCAACAAATGATAACCCAAAATATTACTGGAAAAATAGGGTTAGAATAAAAAAAGTAGTATTTACCAAGTAGTCTTTACAGTCTTAGGCTGCTGGGTAATCTTGAAATTTAATGCAAATGTGCTTTTCCTGTCTTTGTAGTCAGCTTCCATTAAAACTGGATTTCTGTGCTGACAGAATAAATGCTGGGCTGTGTGTTGGGCTCTGTGGTACTTAAGGGAATTAAAATAGTTGAAAATTAATTATTGGAATCAGTCCTGTGCAAACAGATTAGATTCAAGACAACACATTCTGTAGAGTGCCGACGTGTTTTATCACAAAAGTAATGCAAGTTCTGCTCCTCTTTGAGAAACTTGGCTGCTTGAAGGTCCACTATGGGCTGTTGAATGTGTTAATCTGCACTGTATTAGAACACTTAAAAAAGCAGCTTGCCATTTTTTTTTCTCTTTTTGTTCATGACTTAATCTGTATCAACTGAAGTTTATGAAACAAAAGTGATAATTTATCCTGAATTATATTTTTTTGTTCTTGGATACTCTTTAAAGTGACTAAATCTTAAATTCAGTGCCAAGGCCATGGCCTGCATTTTGTGTTGAGTTTTATCCCACACCTTTTCCTCAGGTCTCTCCAAAACAGAGAACATGCCAGTTAACACCAAGTTGCAATTCACTGAAAACTCTTAATGTGATCATGGCCAGTGCTTGCTACTCTGATAATTCTGAATGTGGTGGTGCTGGTTTAATATTGTTTGTGTGTGTGTATTCAGAACATTGTGGCCTCAGCCAGCAGCATTTGGAGGCAGAAGAGGGATTTGCCAGGATTAATCAAGGTTGGTCTCATGTGCTAGATTGTACTGCTGCTGAGATGTGTCTGTTCTGTAACACTTTGGCCTCAGTTGTAGTCATAGAATCATAGAACAATTTAAACTGGAAGAGATCCTTAAGGTGATCAAACTGTGTCCCAAACAGTTCTTTATCCCTCAGTGCTGACCTCTGTGCTCTGCCATTGAGGAAATGCAGCAGTTTACACCTGGAAGATGGCTAATAAATACATATCACAGATTATGGACGTTGAGGGAGAGAAGAAAATAAATTTTATGCTTATTAATGCTTTCCTGATTCTTTGTATTTTTGAGGAGGAGCTCATGCAAGGAAACTTACAACCTAATAAACTTTTATAGCCCAATAAAACCAAATAATAAGACATGAGGAAAAATCTTAGAAAGGATTTATTACCTTTGGTTTCTGCACTGCTGGTGTGAGCTGAATCCTGGCACTTGTGATCCCTGTGACCTAAAATTTTGCTGTCTCTGGCTGTGACTTATCACACAGAGTGTTTTTGGGACAAGTAGCACTGGCTTTCCAGCTGGTGCTGCCTCTTTTTTAAATGATAGGAGGTTTCTGGCAGGATGCCTGAAAATATCTTAGACTTTGATAATCTGTGTAAAATATCTAGAAAGTGTTCTGAAATTCATCTGTAGAGAGAGCACTTAAAAAAAAAGGCACCAGATGCCACTTAACTGATGATTTTTTTCACTTTTAATGCCAACATTTTGTTCTGATGTGTAACTTGCTATAGTGCATCGTTTTTCTGTAAACAAATAAATGTAAAAACACTGCTCCATGGATTGAGTTGCTGGAACATTCCTGTAAAGTAACAAGCATCTCTTGTCATGAGCCTTTTCTGAAATACCAAGGCAATGCTTTCTGCTGCCTTCACAACACGAGCTGCAGTAGCTGCCATCTGGAGAGCAGATCCATGTTCAGTACAGGGTTCTGCACTGGGCAGGAAGCCCCTTTTTTGTGGACCCAGCTCAGACAAAGCATTGTGTGCAGGTAACTGTTCCATCACGGGCTGGCAGTAGTGTTCATGTGCAGGGCGATGCACACGTGGGGCGTGTTGATGCAGATATTTCTGTTGTTGTTTGTGGGATTGAACTTCAGCTGCAGCCTTGCCTTGAAATAGGATTTTCCATTTATGCTGCAGCCACATAATTTTTACACTTTGAGATATTGCCCCATATGTGGCGTTTTGCAGGGTACCAAAACCCGTCCAATCTCACATAGGAAGCGTGCAAATATATTTATAGCTTTTGTTATAAATGATACATGAAATATTTGGTCTCCAGACATCTTGTCTTTAGCTTCCCGTTGCCATGGGCACTCATTAGTATTCCAGGGAGGCCTGGTTGCCATGGCAAAGTGTGTAGTTGTACTGTGTTCCCATGGCAACCTCCACCATTAGGTACCTTGAGCAGATCTGCTAGCAAATCTGTTTGGGTAAATCTAAGATGATCTCAGGGTAGCTTTAATGTTTTAAATAACATTGCCATCCTGTCCCGAGGTGATTCTCACTGCAGATGTGTTTGGTATGTTAGGCTATGGCTGTTGGGTCAGTATAACACAGCACAGTGTCAGACTGCAGGAGGATTGTTTTCAAAGAGCAGCACCGAGGGATAACTTGACCTCTAAAGAGGTTAAAACAGAACCGTGGTGTTGAGACTGTTTACATTTTTCACATGTTCCTGCATGTGTCTGGGTTTGAGCTTGCAGCTCCTGCCTTGGGTGACCTCGAGCAGGAACCACATTCCTGTGTACGTACATCCCAGTGCTTCTGAGAATTGTGCTCTTTGAACACAGTCTTTTTTTTTTTTTTCTTATTGGGAAGAGAAAGCAAATTACCCTGTGGCACACAGCTTGCTGTGGTTTTTTTGAGGGACCAAGGTGGTACTGCTGGTGTGGAATAACACTGCAGGTGGTTAGCTTTGGATCAGGGAAGTTTTCTAGCCACTGATGAAGAATCTGTTCTGATGTTGGGAGTTGTTTAAAGAAGTGACAGACAAATTAACATCTGTCACTTCCTTGCTAATGACAGGCTGTTTACTTGTCTCAAATTTTGTTCTCCATTAGTACATTTTTTTGTTTATGTAATGTACACAGTCAAGGAACTGGTGAAAAATACGTGGGTCTCTTAAAATGCTGTGAAAGATGTGGAGTGCTGTACATTTGGAATGGGAATCTGCCTGTGGAGCCTCTTTAGATGGCACAGTTAAGGAGATGTCCATCCAGTTTCTTTTTTTTCAGTCATAGAAAAATGCACAGTTGGATGGGATGTAGAAACCTGTCCAATTTGAAAAATCAAGTATCAAAACCAGATAGTGCAGTGTCCTGAAAAGTGGTGATGTGACACATCTGGGAGGATTTATTTCCCTATTGCCACAGAGCACAAGGCTCCTGCAGCCCTAGAGGGGGTTAATTCTGTCATGGTTCTGATGGTTTATTTGTTGGGTTTAGCAGATAAAAATGGCGACTCAAAGATCTTAAGTTGAATCAAATTCTTTGAAGATTTAAACACTCAAAATTACTTCATCAAGTCATACTCCTTTTTTTCTTTAAATTGGTAGAGTGGGTTTGTACAGATCCCTTGGCCTCTTTCCTAACTGCATTTAGAATTTCAGATGTTTCTTGGAGTCTTTTTTGTGAGCTGTTTCGCTTTTCAAATGTCTGTGCTGAAAAAGACTTTCTTTTATACCCTTGCTTAGGGAACACCATGAAATTAAATGTGAATTGATAATCAAATGGCTGAGTTTGTTTTCAAGCAATGCTGTCTTGTAACCCACTAAAAGCTGAGAGCCAGGATGGCCAAGGCTTTTTGTATTTCCTGTGTTTCTTCAGATTGGGTTTGGCTTCCAGCTGAGCCAGACAGCATGGCCTGAATCACACCAGCCCTCCTGAAAATGCTATCTCACAGTACCCTCAAACTTGATTAAGAGCAGCATGCTTTAAGTGCTTGGTTAAAAATAAACAATCCACTGTGAGAGGGGGAAGACCATGTACTTGTATTTTATAAATATGCTAATCTATTTAAAAAATACCTTCAGCTTGAAGTTTTGTTTGCAGTGGCTTGAGATTCTCTTGTGATAAGCAGCTGCTATCTTTGTTTAATAATTGTAATTTGTATGTGGGCGTAGCAGCAGTTCAAACACATGGCTCTTTGAATCAATGAAGATGGGCATTTGCAATGACCAGGTCAGGCTTTGCTTTTGTCCTCATTGCCATTGATTCTTTGTGGAGTCCTTTTTTTATTCTAGCTAGGATTTTTTTTTTCCCTAATAAACAGAAAAAAATTTTAAAACACTGATTTATATTAAAAGGCAGGAAGTGGAGTATAAATAATCTACACAGTGAAGAGCTGTGCTAACATGAGCAGACATTTAAGCTTCTTTAGATTTAGATATATATATATATATATATAAAATCTAGAACTGATCAGTTAAAAGTGATGGGAAGCTCATTTTTATGTATTTTCTTTTCTGTCTGTCACTTCCTCTCCCTTCCACCTCTCCAGTGCCTGGCAAACTAGTTTAAAGAAATGTAGAATAGCTGCTGGAAATCAGGAAACAACAATTTTAAAGGAATTAAGACTGTGGAATAAATTGCCAGAATTGCACTGGGGTTGTGGGAGGTTTTAGCTGGCATCACCTGCTGTAACAATTTTGCTCTACCTCTGCACCTTGCTGATACTGGGTGTGTGGGGCATTTCTGTCTGTTTCTTTCTATACTTTATTTCCAATTAGATTAAGAAGAGGGAGGATACAGGAGGAGAGTATAAAGCTGCTCAGTCATCCTCATAGGTGTAGAAGCACAAGGCCCAAGAGACACTTGTCTGTAGCCTGCAGGTTTGATGTTTGTTGTTTGTAAGATGAAAACTCTGCTCAAGTTTAGAGTTTTCCTGCAGAGAGCTTCAGGAAGTTTTTGTTTTCTGACAGAAACACCAGAGGTATGCTCAGGCTCTGCCTGTGGAGGCCTTTCCCTGAAGCACTGGAATTAATGTGCAAAAGAAAAAGAGAGCCCAAAATATCTGACATGATAACAAGAATGAGTTGTGCTTCAATGTGCATTCCTGTGCCCTTAACCTAACCTTGCAAGCAGAGCTGATGCTTGGCTACTTGGAAATTTATTGTGATCTTTTACATAGAAACATAACCATTGCATAATTGAATAACACAAGCTATTGCTTGGTAACTTGAAATTTTGAGTTTTGTTTTCTTCTGATGGACTGAAAAAAAATATATTGGAAAAAAAAGTCAGTCTTGAAATAGTGTTAGTCTGTAGGTGGTTCGTATGCATTTGATTTGAAGTGCTCACTCAGAGCATGAGCAGCTCTTAGGGAATGATCCTGTTCTCTCCTAGGAGGAATATAACCCTTAAGTATTCATATGAAAAGTTAAGTTTGAGTTACATAACTTACACTGTTTGAGTAGTCTCTCATGATGGCTTTAGTTGTTGCTGCAGATGTCTGTTGTTTGCTGGTAGCAATCAGCTGTGAAGGTGCCAGTGAATGCCAAATAACACCTGTTACAAGTGCAGTGTGAGAACACTTCCTATGCACTGTCTATCCACTTCCAGTATGGGCAACAGTCTTACTGCCAGGTGGATTAATTGTGGCATTTCTTCACCAGTCAAATTCTGATAGAACTGTAAGGGTACTGAGTGTTGGTGGAATAATCAGTGAGATCAGTGAGGCTCCTCCTGGCCCGTTTGGGGACAGCAGAATCCAGAGTGTGTCTGCTGGTTACTCTGGAAGAGAGGGAAGGGGCAGAGTTGTCACTTCCATGATTTGAAGTCTGCAGCTGGAAGTTGTGTGTGAGCAGGGCACCTTGACAGGAGGGCTTGGTGTGTTGGTTTGCTAAGCCATTTTCTGGGTTTTAGTTTGACTTTTCCTAATTTTTTTCTTCTTTCTCCTCACCAATGAATGAGGGCTTTATTCCTCTGATATCTAAATAGATATTCCTGTTGGTGAGAGTAGAGGGTTAATTGCATGACATTAGACATAGTCTGTTAATGTGCTATGTCAGCTGTTTCTTTTAATATAAATGTTAATTTTGCATAGGAGAGGGGGAAGGGATTTGGTAAAATAAACCTTGTGCAATGATACCCATGGAATTTCATGTTTGCCATTATTTTTGCTGTCCTAATATTGATGGTACTCTCATATAAGTGCATTTTGAGTAAAAGTTAATTACTCTTTTATGAAAAATATTGGATGTAAATTGTGTGGCATGGGATGACTTTGATTTATTTTCACTGTTCTAAATGCTGTAAGTCATTAGCTTTTAAAAAAATAGCGAGTCTGAATGTAAATATCTGGTACACTTACTAGGAACTTATTAGCTATTAATTAGCATGCCATTAGATTGCAATGAAATGTTAAACTGGAGGCTGAGCCTGCTTGCAGGTCTGTAACTGAGCAAACATGCAGATTGTCTAATGCACACAGCACTTCTGTACAAATTATTAATACAAAGGAAGGCAGCATCTTCAATCTTTAAAGAAATTTTTCTTTTTTGGCTGAGCAATTAAATCCAAGTGAAACAACCCAGACAAATAATACGACATTCTAGAAATGTAGTTGTGTTATATGTTAAATAAGAAGCATTTTATGCCTTTATTATTATGATACTATAACAGAAGTTGCTCTTTGTGTTCATAATATTTTTAAGAGAAAATCCTTTTTGTGAGATCATGATGCCATTTCATCAACAGTCTTAAAATATTAATTATGTTTTGAAAAGCCTTACTAAAATGCAAGTTCGAATTAGGTGTCAACAACTCTAAGTGATGGCAAGTATATGGGTGTCTCTAGGGGCACTTCAGATGGTTTGGATGGTTGACCAGTTCAGCACTCCTGAGACAGAAAATGGTTTTCCCTGAATGTGTGGCCTGAACAAACCAAGTTCTCATTTAGTCCTAGCTGGGGTGAGATTGAAAGTGTGGCTTATACTGGAGTTAAAAAAGCCATAAAGGAAGTTCAAAGACTTCAGGTTGTGACTTCTGTGAAGTGTTTTACTGCATATGTGTGGAGGAACAGAGGGGCACTGAGAGAAGTGTTGAGGGGATCTGTCATTAGTTATCCTGCAGTTATCTAGAGAGAATTCCAAACACAGGTGACTCACTTTCCGAATTTGCTCTGTATCTGCAGCAGCAGCAGCAGCGTGCTCAGCAGTGGTGGTTGAGTGAGCATGCTCTCATTTTGCAGTTGTGGCAGTAGCTGCAGACATGTGGCAGAGGAGCAATGCTTTGAAGCTGGTGTTCAGGACTTTCTGTGCCCAGGGCAGCCTTGCTAGGGTTGGCCTCTCCCATTCCAGCCAGTGGAGCTGCAGGATGTGCCTTCCAGGACTGGGGTTTTAACCCTTTCTTATGGCAGGCATGGATGCAGAGATGAATGGAAGCAATGGCAATCTTGCAGGAGTGCTGCTTTAAAGCAGGGCTAAGCTGAATTGTGGGGGTGTCTCTACATCAATAAAGAGTATAATCAGGCGAGGGTGGCTTTTGTTGCTGAGGGAACCCTGAAACCTGAAACCTTCTGTCTGGTAGCATCTGCTGAGGTGGCTCAGAGCAGTGGGAATGCAGCACTGCGTGGGGCAAGGTGGACATAAACTCTAGAGCACACAGCTGGGAGCTGGTGGCACATCTTGAGTGGGTGTGCCCAAGATGTGCCACTAGCACATCTTTGAGTAACAGCTCAAAAAGTGGAGTGTTTTGCTGTTACTGCATATTCTTTAAGTCTGTTTTTATCCAGAATAATGCTCTGAATGAAAAGTCATTTTAAAATGGGAATAAGAAAGGACTGTAATACGAAAATGTCCCGCTATAGAACTTAGGGTATTGTAAGTGACCTGCATTCACTTATATTGTGCTGTGCAATCTGTGTGGGAACCTGGAAATAGAAATATGAACATTGCCCCTACTTAATACTTGCAGAGAATTCTCCTTTAGTCTAAGCATTGGGCAATCATGAAAGGAGATTGCTCCCTCTGGGAATTCAGCCCTTTATTCAAAATGTAGTTCAGCAGCTGAACTCAAGAAGAATATCCATTAGCTACCAGTAATAGCACTTGTAACCCCTTTGCTGGATTCCAGCTACTAAACGGCAAGACATTAAAATGCTACAAAAGCCTGTGTTGAAATGGGACCAGGTACATCATTTCAACATTTGAAATGTACCAGTTCTGAGTGAGAAAGAGCTCTTCAGAATTCATCCTTCAGCAGCACTGAAGGTGCTGCTGCTAACTCAGAGGGGAAGTAGTAATCTTCTGTAGAATGTGCAAAGATTTTCAGGAAGGTTTGTTAATATATCTATGTCTGTTTTCTCTGGCTACTTGTGTTAGTAATGGGACAAATCTGAGCCCCCATGTGATTTCAGAACAAAGGCTGAGGGGTGTGAGAGGGAGTATGTGACAGAAAAGGCCCTAGGGAAAAAACTCTTAAAACCTCTCCCAGAAATGTTACACTTTTATTATTGTTAAAATGTAAAAGCAGTAACTGAGATGACTGTCTAAAACTTTTACCTAACGTAAAAATTCCAGAGTTCTACCAATGGTACAGTTAATTATTTTGTTTAATTGGAATTGCTGTTGAAATAGATGGATATTTTTCTTGTCTGCATCTTAAAAAGGTGAAGCCTTACTGTTATCAAATTGGTCTTCTCATTATTGCTTTGGCAAAGCTTTTATGTGTGACAGTGGGTATTTCAGTGTAACTGGTACTGTCTGGCATGTAGTGACTGTTCCAGGTAATGGGAAACATTGGATATTTCAAATTCCTTCTGATCATGGAGCAAATAACAGGGTAGACCTTGTCTGGGATTCTTAACCTGGAGCCAAGTTCTTTACAGATGGAAAGCAATTAAATTTCTTTCCTCAAAAATGCTATCTCCACTACCTGAAAAACAGACATCAGTGAAGGTGTTAGGTCAGGCTTAGAGGTGCCTGTTCCTGTGTATCAGCCTAAAACCAGTATTTGACAAAGCACCATTCACAGCTGTGTGCACTCTGCCTTTAACACTGTATTTAGGCCTGGCTATTACAGCAGCACTCAAAAGGGTCACCATGGGCATGGACTTGTCCTGGGTGCCTTACCTGCTCTGTCTGCTGCCCAGTGCCTCCAGGGAGGCCAGGATCTCTACATCTGTGCTCTGTCAAACTCTGCTTGTCTATTAGACAAGGCACACAGGCAGCTGTGGGAAGAGCAGAGTGTTGTAGTTCTGTCACTTACAGAAGCTTCAGTGTAGCCTGAAAGTAAATGAAGAGAAAATTAATCAAGAGCAAGACGAGTTCAGCTTATGAAAAATGTCATAATTCAGAGGACTCCTTGTACCTTAAAAGTACTTTTGTGTTTACAGAAAGTAAAGATGTATTCTACTTCTCCCCTCATCACAAATCTGCAACCCAAATCCCTCAGCTTCTAATTTATCAGAAGAGATTTTCTAGATAAAGTGGTAATGCTGGGAACCTCGATTAGAAAGCTGTCAAAATAACACTTTTTTCCTAATGCAAATTCTGGTTAATATGGAAACTGACTTTCCTGTGGAATGTTAGAAAAACAGTAAAGAGCTGAGTTCTTGTTCCTTTAGGCCACAGACACACTGTGATGGTCTGCTCCTCTGATACCAACGCTCCAAGGAATGATTTGCTTGGTTTTGTTGTGCTGCAACTCTTGAGTAACCAGAATCTTGTCTAGGGATTCAGACATACCTACTAGAAGCATTTCACTGCTTTTTTGCATATTTTACTGTGCAGCCTCTTGACTTTTAGGCCACTGACATAAGGATTCTTTTACCTCTGTGCCAAGTGTGGAAAAAAGCTCCAAGTGCTCACTTCAGTGAGAAGCTTGTGTTAACCAGCTAGTTAAATTCCTGGTATATATTCCTCAGGTGCTGTGGATGAATGTTCTCCTCTCTCTGTGCATTCTCTTTATCATAGACTTCACAGTATCCCATCTGACAGAAAACTGCACAGATTGCACAGATCCCAGCAAACACTGAATACTGGACTCTTGTCTAGCTGGCTGGAGTTTTCTCATGCTTTTAATCATGCAGGTTTCAAAGGTACTGCAATTTCTTTTTATACCTTTCCAGTGTTTTGTAGTGTTTCTTCCAGTTCTTTGGAAATCAGTCAGGAGTTCAGTGCTTTTAGCTGGTCTTGAGCTGTAATTTGTTCTCAAATCTAACGTGCAGCTTGGTTTACAAAAAGCTGTAATAACTGCCAAAGCAGCATATGTGAGTGACATGAACAGTATTGTAGTAAGCAGCCAGCTACACAACCAGCTTAATTCATCACTCACGATGGGAGAGTGACAGTTTAGCATATGGCCAGTCTCTTCAGATGCTGGTTTATTTCAAATATATTTAGGACTATTTAGTTCTTCCATTTGGGAAGTAGGTTGGACTTGTAAAGCAATTTCTCCTAAAGCTTTTTGACTGGTCTGTGATGGTGTTCAGATCTCAAAGTCAGAGCTGAATAATGGTGCTCCTTTTATGCTGTGGGAGAATGGCAAAATGGAAACATGCATTATTCACTAGGGATTGTAAAGACCTCTTCAGGTACATTAAGGATGGATCGTTGAGTGATCTGTGTAATATTTTGCATAACTAATAAATTAGAGCCAGGTCAGTGTTTATAGAGACAGAACCTATTGTTTGCTTAGAATTATAGCCAAATAACTGCTGAAAGGGTTTCTTGTTTGTCTTTGTAGTGAGAAAATTGTAATGAGCTGTTCAACAATGATATTTGACTTCTATTTTTTTGCTGATCATTAGTAAAGTGTTTTGTATTCAAATTAAATCTTGGAATAAAAACTCAAGGCATGATGTGAAAATATTTTATTTGTCATTACTGGGGTTATTGTACATAAGACATTAGTTTGGGAAAGGGAATATCCTGAGCTACTTGTATTTTCATATGAATACAGAGCATTAGCTGATCTTTAGATAGATTGTGCTTATAGTAAGTACATTCTGAATTTCCACCATTTCAAGATAATTGCTATGTTCCTACTGTGATAAAAACTAAAGCACGTGTTGTACTTAGTTTCTTAAAGGAGTTTTAAGTAACTTGTAGAAGACTAGTAGAAAATGAATAGTTGTAGGCAGTGTTCTCTCAGTGGAACTGTTTCTATAATAAAGTTGGGATTTTTGCTCAGATGATATTCAGTCTGGCCAATCAATGACAGTAGAGCACATTCTTATTCCAACTAAATTTTGCCACGCTGCATACTTTTTTCACAATGAAAGCAGAGATGTTTCTACAATTTAAAGCTTGGCTAAGTGGTTTGTAGTGGATATGGAAATTAGATAACTCACAATGAGCAGCTATACTGTGGGAATGCATAAATACTGTTTTAAAAACCCCAACACAACCAAAACCCCAACCACAAACTCCAGACAACTCCTGAAATAAAAAAAAACCCAAAACTTATCTTTTCATCTTAACAGCTGGGCTGATCAAATAATCCCTGTATATTTCAAATAGATTTAGTAGAGCAAGTAGAATAATGTTCTTTGCTGGAATCGTGTTGGCATTCTTTTTTGATTCTTACATTTCCTTGCATTTCGAGACGGAGAGTTGGAACAGATGGACTTCCATAAAAAGCCAGTGCTTCATTAGATTGGCAAGTGCAACTTCCTGCTTTTTCACCTGAGGAACTGAGCAGTTGGATAGTCCTAACTGTAGAGATCCAAGAATGGTTCTGGGGACTTGTGTCCTAACTCCATGATATCTGCTTGGCCTCTTTCCCAACCCCTGCCAAGAAATTGGTTATGCAGTCATATCTCTGACTGCTCTCTTTGTTGAAAAGCATTTGGCCAAGCACTGTGGGTGCTCAAATGCAAAGCACAGAGATGCTTAAAAGGAGAGTGTGCTGCAGACCACGGCTCTGTCTCTATACTGTTGTGGTTTTCTATTTTTCTCTATAGACTTCGTCTTGTCCTTTCTTTGCCTCTCTGTAGGTTTTGGCAGAGCTGCAGGGGTGTCACGCTCTCTTTGGTGCTGTGCAGCCATTTCCCTCTGCCTAGCATCTCAATATTTCACACCCTTTAACTTTATTTTTTCTTTTCCTTTTTGAGGGACTTAATCTTTAGCCCTATGACACTGTGTGGATCTCCTCAGAAAAACTGGATGAACAGATTTGCAGGACACACAGATTTAATTTTTTTTTTTTCATGTAGAATCCTGGTTTATGCAATATCCCTGTGACATAATGAGACATCATCATTCAATGGGATGTGCAACATTTATGGTGACATTAGTCAGTTGTATGGTATATTTGTGCCTTCATACTTCAGATGCTGATGCTCCACTCTGTATTTTCTGTAAGGTGTAGTGAGTGCATTCTTGGGATCTTTGCTGCAGAGTGCTCATGGCCTTTGGGTTGCTCCACAGTAGACCCTATTAATGTTATCTTTGCATTTAAGCACAATGTTTTTGTACTACTACAGAGATTGTTCTGTCTACCAGTTGTAACTCTCTCCAATCTAATTTCTTCATTTTTAGATATACCACCAATTCTACCCTCCAGGAAACCCTAGAAAGGTAAACCTTAAAAATCACACTTTTGTTCATTCCCTGGGTTTTCAGTGTTTAAACAAACAGGGTTTGTTTTGGTTTTATCCTCAATGTACCATTATAATGCTGAGCTTACCACTGGAAAACAGTGGTAAGTGCTACACAGTAGAATTTTTGGGGCTGCCTGATCTTTTTGAGTACTTGTAGGGAATGTCTTTATCTGAAGTCTTATACTTTTGTCCTCACTATTTTGGAGCCTCTTCTAATTAATCTGTGCTGCTGTTGTGTTCCACATCATAGATGTTGCTTTTTTTATGTGAATAAATAAGCAGCAGCCCTTCACATGAACCACATGGAAGACACTATTGTTTAGGAGAGCTGGTTTACACAGCTTTGATATAACAAGAACATCCTGACTAAAGACCACCTGCCACAGAGTTTGCTTATTCTTAAACAAATCCTCTGTCAGTTATTTGATCTGTGCTCACCTGTGGTTGGAAGCAATTTTGTTCCATGTTCATGCTTAGAAAATAGCAGTTGTACAGTTTTATCTTAGTGTTCAGCCATGTCCTTATCAGTTGAATGTGTAACTATTCATCCCTTTGAAGAGAAATAAAGGTATGCTATATTCTTATGCCTAAGTTTTGGCATTTTAATAATTATTCTCTTTCCCTCTAAAATACCACCTGGAAAATGTGTGAGAGACTTGTAGTTGGCAAATGTGCAAGTCCCTCCTTATTCCCTTGGGTTTAGTCCAGTAATGTTCTGGTAGACACCAGTTTCTCTTATGTCAGGTTTGAATAAGGTGAACAAAATCACCAGATGCCAGGATATTTTGGGCAGGAATGTGTTTGCTACCTCCATCATTTTATTTTCCCTCATCTGTTTGGTTTTTTTTTTTCCTTCTGCCTGGGTAGCATTTATCTTAGTTGTATTCCTTGGCAAATTAAAAGGCAAGACAGAGGATGATTTACTGCACAGAGAATAAGGTGCACTTCAAGGTATATTTCTCTGGTTTTGTACTGCAAGTTGGACAGAAGTTGTTCCTCCTGGTTGTCACTGTCATCTACAGAAGCAAATGTGAGCACTGGGGCTGTGGGAGTCAGACATTCACAGACTTGTGGCATCATCTTATGATGATGGTTCTTATGCTGATTGCATATCTCAGCTTTGCCATTGTTCTCCCTAGGTAGGGAACTTGTTTAACAGAATAAGTGCCTTTTGTTGTATTGATGCATTTCTCCAAGAAAAGCATTTGGCAGAACTGTCTCCTGCTTATGCTTCAGATTTGCTGGACCTAGTGACATGTTTAAAGTATCAAGCAGCTCAACAAGCTTCAGTGGACAAGTCTGTCACCCAATTTCCATGCTATGTTTTTATTTTGTATTTTAAGCATGAAGGTTTAGAAGTGCTCTGAATTTTGCTGTTAAAAATGTATGTGGTCATTGAAACTACTCTGATTCAGCTGAGAAGGATGAAGGCTAGTCCTGCAGCTGCCACCATCTCAGTAGAAAAGAAACATTCTTGATCACTTCCAAACCTTCCAAGCAGCTGCACTCAGCTCTCACACTGACACTGTGACATGAACTGGTACTGAAGTCTCTTGGCAACCCTGTTAGAACTTTAAAAGTGTCATAAATTTAAATAAGGCAGGAATATTACAGTGTGACTGGAAAAGAATTGGAGGAAGTAAATGGCTGAAGCTGGCACTATTTGCCTTTAATCCCTTTTCCATGTTCTAACTGGGACAATCTCAGCTACCTTCTGCTGAGCTTAACGTGTGTAATGGAAGAAGCATGGCTCTTGTTTTTAATCTTCCTTGGGGACTGGAAGCCCCTTTGAATGCTCTGGTAATCCACCTCCCATGAGAAAGGAGGGAAGAAAGAGGAAAGTCTTTTTTATACTTGTTTTGTATTTTTGATGGGTTTGGGTTGTTTCGTTGGTTGGTTTGTTGGTTTGCCAAGGTTTGCCAATTATACAGTCATGTAATTGTTGGATTCTGTGCAACAAAGCTTTTCAATGAAGGAAGCTGAAGCTGGCTGTTAGCCTTGCACCTGCTGCAGAGCTGTGTAGTGAAGTTGTGCTGCTGCTTCCCTGTTGTGCTGTGCTCACACTCAACCCGACACTGAACCTTGCATTGCCTATATATAGGGGGGGAAAGGAAGGATTTTCCAGCAAACAGCCAGAAATATTTCTGCTTAGCAGTCATTTCTCTTCTTTTGCTTTCTGCTTGTGCCCTTGTAGCACTGACCAGGGGGGACAACTGACTGGGGACTATTTATAGTGGGAATCTCCTAGTTAAATGGCCATCACTGGTCAGTATTTCTCTCCTGCCCACACTGTCACCATGCACGAGGCCTGTGTTTGTCCCAAGTTCTGCTGTAATATTCACTTCCTGTTCTTGTTCCCTTGAGGGCTTAGAGTAGAAATTACTCCAGTATGTGAGTTACTGTATGTCTTAATAGCTGAGGGAAATACATTTTCCTTTAAATTTCACTGACAGAAGTTTACGTTAACAAATTAGTTTCAATTTTCTTGTGAGGAAAGCAATATGGAATATAAAACATTTTATAAATAAGGCAAAGCTAAAAAATATATGAAGATCTCACAAAATTGTGAAAAGAGCTAAGACCATTTCAGTTCTTTAAACTGTATATTTTTAAACTGACAGTCTTTAAAAATGTAATTGCTTTCTCTTTGCCTGACATTAAGGATGTTCTTTTTATTGTTGTTCAGAAGGTTATCTCTTACTTTCACACCTCTATCTTGTCATGACTCAATGCAAATTCCAGCATTTTACTTATTTCAAGAGCTTTGAACAAGCTGATGTTTGAGATGAAAGCTTTTTTTTCATTACTTAAATTACATATTTGTGTGGGATGAGAATCAGATGGCAGCATTTTAGAAATGTAGTTCACCACTTCAGTCTTCTGTGCCAGTTATCTGTCTGGTCAAGGCTGTGATATAAGGGCTTGGAAATTAGAGTTGGCATCTGTAGGCCTCTCTGTTTAAAGCTAAATTGAGTTAATAGAAATAGCCAGAAGTAAGGGCTGGAAAAAACCAACCCAAACTGCAAGGCTGAGAGTTGTGAGACAGTGGCATGAGGTGGCACTTGGGCAGTGGTGCACAGCGTGGTATGTCCAAGGCCATGGAGAATAAATGGGCCTTGCAGAAGCCCTGTGGAATGATTGAGCACTGTTAACCTTTATATAGTGTTTGCTGATCCAGGTATATGCACTGCCAGATCCTGGAATTTGGGAAATGCAAAAGTTGTTTTGTAGGTATTTTTTTGTTTGTTGTTGGTTTTTTTTTGTTTTTTTTTTTTTTTAACCTTGAACCTAGCAGTTGTAAGAGTAACCGAGGAGCCTTTTGGAGTCTCTGTGCAGGAATTTGTGGCATAAAAAAAATCCCACCAAAATAATTTTTAGGAAAATATGAATTTAAAAACATAGTATTTGTCTTCTACACTTTTTGCCATAGAATGTGTTATAGCTATGATCTGTGCCTGGGCAATAGATGGTCCCTCCTCCAAAATTAATTAAGTTTTATTGTCAGCCAGTGGAAAGAAGAAAAATTCAGTGTCAGCATTGGTTCTCCAGCTGATAGTAAAACTGCTTCTGGCAGTGTGCACTTTATATTGCCTTTTTAGCTGTGTTCATGCTTAGCCTTGATGTGCATCACAGGTCTTTTGAGCTCCTTTATGCAGATAAAAATATAATGCAACTGCATAGCAAATGAATGGGTTTTGCCTCTTTTTTTTTTGTGCTTATGCTTATTAGAAGTCTCAGAGGAGGCTGTTATTAACACAGAGGGTATGTGCATGTTCATGTATTTAAAAGCTACAACCAAGATTTTCAGTTGTAAAATAAACATTTATTTTATAAAGTGCAAAGTTCTACTCAGAGCACTGCAATCAGAAGACAGAGATGTACTGATTTGCAGGTAGAGTAGGGGCAATGTTAGGGATTTAGTTTCAAATGTCTGAGCCTCACTTGATGTAAAAAGGACAATTTACTTAAAAATGTTACAAAATTGTATGTAAATCATATGTGAGAACTGGGACAGGTGGAGTAATTAGATGTAATTTGCTAGATGGTAAAGCAGGGAAATGTTCCACAGTTGTGAGTGTTTAAAAGCATTATCATAACTGTGAGTTCCAATTTAAGTTTTGTCTACTGTGCAAATGTGAAAACTCCTAACCCTGGGGGGGAAGGAAGGTATATTTTTTCAGTATTCAGGAGTATAAACCAGTGAGCTAACACAGCTATTTCTGACAGTTGAATATTACTTCAGCTGGGAACTTATTGTACACTATTCCTTTCAGAACATTTTCATAAATACATAAATCATAAATTAATGGTTCTCAGCAAGACAGGCTGTTCTTTTAAGTTTTAGTTAGATCTGGTTTGTCTTACTCCCTGCAATCAGACAATCATGTAATAAATAGGAACAAAAAAAATTGCCAAACCCCTTGGTAATTAAGTACCACAGAAATGTTGTAGTGGCCATCAGTAACATCAGCAATCAGCAGAATCCTACCATTTATTTTTTCTTAGTATCAGTGACCTATGTTTTGGGGGTTTTTTAACTTGGCCTTTTGAAATGAAGTGTTTTCTATTGGTTGTTACTTTCTGTATTCCTGTATGATTTTTTTTTTCAGTAGGGATAACACCCCAACCCAGTAGCAGCTTATAATCAAACAGATTACCATTTTGAATTTTTTCTCCTCTAATTGCAAGTCAGTTTTTTTATTTCCCAATGCAGCGATTTCATATGCAAAGTGCTGGGCAGGAGGTTTGTATTCTGGCTTCTGAAGTAACAGGGCAGAGTGATGCCCCAGCAGAAGATGGCAAAGCGTCTGGGCTGGCCTCCAAACTTCCATTATGTGATCACTTTGCTCCAGCTGGAGCACCTGCTGGAGGAGAGGTAATGAGTGAAACCTCACTCCAAGCAGTGGCTGCTCACAGAAGCAATGCCCAAGGACAGCCCTGCACTGTGACAAACCTTGTCTTCAGCAACATCAAGAGATCACCCAGAAGGAGGGAAGAGAGCTGGTGAAGTTTGCCTGAAGGTTCAGGGGTGCCAGTCATTTTGGGGCTTCTTTAGACAAGCAGATGACTTTGTATTTCTTATGAATAGAAACTACCCTGAATTCTCACATCCTGCCAGCAGCAGAAATGCCTGGCTTCCTTGGAGTGGGAGACAGGGAACTCTTCTGTCAAAAACAGAGAGAGAAGCGGTGTAACTTTTATTGCAATTTTTTTTCAGTCGGGTCAGAATCATGAAAGGGTTTCGTTCCTTCCTATTATCCCTTGAGACAAAGCTGAGGAATGAGATTGCTGCTAATCCAAAAAGTGTGAGAAATTGAAACAATATTGTCCCAGAGAGGTTTAGAAGAGGATGAACCCAAAGCTCTGGAGCCTGTGAGGAGGAAATTCAGGCAATAACTGCTGTGCAGTGGTAGTTTGTTACCAAGAAGTGATCTGCCATGATGGACAAGAAGGTCCAACTGCAGAAGGGGCTGAACTGGCTTAGAAGTAGGAATGTCAGAGACACAATGGATCCCTGTATGGGGCTAGAAAATATCATGGCAACTCTCCTTTATGCATGTAATGTAATTGGGTACTTGTACAAAGGGAAAGATGGGATTGTACTTCTGGAGAAATTCCACTGTCTGTGTTCAGCCTGATTACAATCAATCAGCCATCTGATAAGCTGTTACAAAAAGTGATCAATGCAGTCCATTTTGAATTTGTTAAAAATACTGACAACTTGAAACAGTTTTTGCTAGCAAATTCTTGCAGCTTGAAATGAAATAGTTATGTAAATTGGAACTGTTTCAGTGCTTTAAAGGTGTTGGATACACAGCATATGTTAAAAACTTTCACTTTTTTCTACATATGTTAATAATAATAATGTAGCTCTGAAGCATTTATGACTTCCTCTGGAGTTTTAGAATCAGGTGGACTTCACAAAATCTGTAAGTGATTTGATAAAAAATTTGAAAATGGGCATTTTAAGTATAAAAATTCTGGCTAGTGGTCATTGTGACTTTCAATATAAGTTAAACTGCCTTTCTGGCAACAAAATTATATAAATATTATAAATATAAATATTATTGTATAAATATAAAGTATGAAATTTCTCTGAAGCACGAGGCCACAGGCAGATAGTGAAATATGAACCTTACTGATGCAACTTATGGGAAGCTGTTCCTGGTATTGCCTCCTGTTATCAGAACACAGTTTTTGGTGCTGAAGGCACTTGAGGTCCTTCTCGCAGCAAGGAGATCCTGTAAGTGTGGCTGTATAAACAATGTGGATAATGTGTAATGTTTTGACATGAGGAAAAAAACCCAGAGTTGTAAAGGTCTTTTAAACAGGAATGCTAGTTCATGTAACAGAGCAAAATATCAAGAAAGTGGGAATATTTTTCCTTCTGGTAATGATCCACTGCATTGTTAGGGCTTAACTAGTGGGGCAAGTGAGAAATAATATAAAGCAAATTGTTTCAAGGTCAATGTCAAAGCTTTCAGTCTTTTCTTGCTGTTGTTTCTCCTGCTTAGAATAGAAATATATATTTAAACCAAACACTTAAAAGAAATTTCTGAATTTTTTTTTTTTTAAATCAAGTTTACTGTTGAGGGTTTGCTTCTTTTGAGAATTTCCAGATTAATGACAACGAAGTTCAAAACAGGGAACAGAAATGAGAAAAATAGGGAAACAAATATAAGAACTTAGTTCATAGTTGTTATACTAAAAATTGCATCAGTAGGTCTCCTTTAATGCCCTTTGTCAGTTTCAGTTGTTGATAAATGTAGAGAGGTTTCTTTTTTCTAAGATGCTTTCATGGATGTAATAATTCACCTATTCTGAGCTTGAAAAGCTTCTCGCTAATTTCTCACATTTACAGTTTTAGGAAAGCAGTGTTTGTTTTGAGGAGGTTAAAGAGGAAACTGAAAGTTGACCAAATACCAACTTGTGATCCTAAAAGTCATTAGAGGAGGATGCTACTTCTAATAGTAGTGGGAAGTGAGCACTCTAGTTTGAATTAATAAGGAAAGATTAGGCAGCCCTAAAGGTTTATTACTGTTTTAGTTTTTCAAACTCAATCTGTGTTGGTGGTGTTGAAACCAATGCCAGTGTTCTTACCTATGCCATCATATGGATTACTTGAACCTGTGGATTACAGGTTTTTAACAGCTTTGGCCAGAAAGTAGCAAGTTATACTCACATGCTCCAGACAACACTGTGACTTTTATTTGCCATGGAAAATGCTACTAGATGATGATGGTAAAATGCTCTCTGGATCTTGTTTGTTATGACTGAGGAGATGCAGGTGATGGTTAGTAGCTCTCCATATGGAAATGAGTTGATGGAAAGCCCTTAGAGAGGTGGAGCAAGATAAGGATCCTGAGCTGGGGAGAAGGAAGGAGCTTTTCAGCCCTTTTTACCTCTCCAGTCAGTTTCTTAAAGTTATTTGGGAGCCAGAGCTTGCTGTGCTGTTGCTGTCATACACTTCTTCAGCAGACCCTTGACTTCCACTGGCACATCCAAGAGCTTAGATGATGCTTGTTGTCCTTATGTTAACTTTTCTTTTTTTTCTGCACAAAACCTAGCAAAAAAAGCATCTGTCCTTCCAGCAGATACTTAGACCAGTACAGTGGCTGAGACTCCTCATGGGAGTTTAGGATGGGCTCTGCAAAAATTCCCAAGAGAGGTTTATATCCATAAACAATATATGATTATCCATAGATAATTTGCTACCACAGAAGAGTGTTTGTACAGCAAAATAAAATACAGTTAGGAGCCCTAGGGAAGAAGACTGGTTGAATAAGATTGGAGCAGTGGATTGGTATTTGAGAAAATAAACAGTTTTGAAGTTTAAATTTCTGACCAGAAGGGCTTCCCTTTAACATTTTTGTGCTTTGGGGGTTGAAAACTTTTCTATATCCACTAAGTGTCTGGTGTTACCTGGTGTTTGCAGCAGAAATAGCCAAGTTTTCTTTAACCCTGCAAACCTGTTGAAACTGGAGGTTGTTATCCCTTAATAGGACAGTAAGTTGGCAGTAGGATTGTGAGGTCTGGTGTAATGATCTTTTCCTATCTCAAATTTTGGCTAAGGTACTGTATCCTTTCAGGTATTTCCTAAAAGGAGTGCTGGAATCTTTTCAGAGTCTGTGGAGAGTCTGGAGTCCCAGCTCTGAGGTTTCTGCGTGTAATGCATCAATATTACTTGTTGTGAGTTTTGATTGCTGCCAGTTAAATACTACAGTATCATGAAGGGTGCTTTTTAAATAAACCTTATCCTCCTCATCCCAGCTTCTTGGAGAAATCTGAGTTGTAACTACTGGACTTTTGGATCAGGGAACATGCTTTCATTTCTATTTTAATTCTCTGCCATCATTCACAAGGTTCTTTGACTCCTGTGATGCTCATTTATAGATTTTTAAGTGTTCCTCTACATTAGAGTTACTGTATTTTTCATCTTTGTAACAGTAAAGATTAATCTGAAGTGAAAACAAGCCTGAATTATTACAAAGAGCTGTTCAGCAGCAGCAAGGGTTATTTGTTTTGTGTGGATAATGAGAGGAGAGCTGTTTTCCCCCAGGGACCACCTTCTGCAATGTCATGCTGCACAGTTTCTTTTCTTGCATGGCTCTTCAGCCCTGTATTCAGCAGACTGCTGGGGTACTTGAGAGCGAGCAGTTCTGGGAGAGGGAAGGCTGTGCATTAAAAGTGCAGCACACAAACCACACAAACTTACCTCCATCAACCTGGCCACAACAGCACCCTCAGCATCCCTTCCAAGTGGTGTGGCTGCTGTCACAGCTGCACCACAAGGGGTGAACCATGACAGCCCTGCTGTGGTCTGTGCAGCACCTCCCCTGCTCTCAGACAGACAAAGCTCTTTTCCTTTCCTGCTGCTCTCCTCCACTTCAGCAGTTCTGCAGCACCACTGTGAAAGTTGCAGAGGGGAAGCTCTAGGCCTTAAGTGCACGTTGCATATTGCTCGTGCATGCCATAATGACAAAGTGCATCTTGCCTCTACTTGAGCAGCTAAAATGTTTTCTTTCTCCCACTCGCCTTCCAGCTGCTAAGAGGAATTGAAAAATCTATTGGGGATAAAGCAAACGTGCTGGTTATAGCCATTTTTCATTGACATTTTTCCTTTCCATTTTTTGGATCCCTTCAAATAAACTTTCTAATTTTTTTTTCTATTTCCTTATGATTTTGTGATTTACAAAACCATTTAATCCTCACGGTGGAGATTTTAGAATGTCAGTCTTCCCCCATGCTCAGCTCTACAGGGCATAATATTGCAGCACAAGTATCTGGCTTTGGCCATGAGTCCTGTGCCCTGGTTCCAGACTGCAGGGATTGTCCTTGGTTGGTGTTCTCCAGGTGCCCACCCGACCCCTCTCTCACTGCTCCTCCTCAGCAGCAGAGGGGGAGGAACTAAGAGGGAAAAGTTTGTGGATGGAGGTAAAGGCAGGGAGATCACTTGCCAATTACCATTATGGGCAAAAAACACGAGTTGGGAAAGATTATTTTCTTGCAAAGATGGAAAATCTGTATTCTTTATGACCAATTTGATTTTTTATTGCAGAAACCAGACAAAAATAGTCATGTACACCTGCCTCCTCCCCAAGTGCTTCACTGATATTTTTGGTAGACTTTATTCCTTAGTGTGAGCTTAAAGGAAAGGCAGTTTTAGGTGGTGCTTGTCCAAAGTTTGATTTTTATTTTTTTTTAATTTGTACATTTTAACAGAGGACCTTTTTGTGTAGTTCCAGGTTTGAAAAGATTCTTTGAAGTTCTGTAGATATAGAAAAATTGAATTTATTGATGGTGTTTGTTTTAAATCTTTGTAATGTGTGTTAGGCACAAAGCTGTACATTATTATAGTGTTATACATCAACAGATTTAGGAAGAAACTCTTAATTTTCATTCAAGTCTGTTGAAGCAAATATTTGACAGATCTTGATAGATGGAAGTTGTCCCTTTTGAGCTGTCTGTAAATTAACTTCATAATTTCAATTAAAAGTGTGTATTTTTAATGACAGGCACAGACCTAGGGCAGCCTCATATGATTGATTGATTGTTGATTTTGAAAAGACAAATCTTACTTATTTGCATGTTGGGAAGAGATACAACTTCAAACTACTTTTTCTCTTTACATGAGATTTAGGAAAAAAAAAAAAATCACACCAAAGCTGAAAACGTTTTTTGCTATGAGATGTTGAAATTCTCTGGGAAACCACAAATTATGGGCACAGGGTGAGGGAGAAAGTAAATGTAACAGTGTCTCTCTTTATGTTACTGAGTGATGACATTTAATGCATTTTGCTGTTTGACCTCTTAACACTCTCCCTCCAGTTGAGTCTCTCTTGTCTCTCCATTATCTGTGAATTTATTCCCATCCACGGATCTTCTAATGAGAGGAATCTAATCATGGCCAGCATACAGCCTGGAATGTAAATAGGGTATGACCCATCATCTGGTGCTCTGTGAAATAATTATGGCCATCATTTCACCTATTTTTATATGTGTTGTAGCCTGACCAAAAAAACTACTGCTTTCATTGTTGGAGATGTTAAAAAAACCCAACAACAAAAAAAACACCCCACATCAATTATTAGTTTTTCATGAAAACAGCCCAAGAGCCTTTTTTGGCACCTTTTCCTTCCTAAAGCATGGAGCAGGAGAAAGATATTGTATGAGAGGCAGGAGTGCAGACAACCCCTCTTTTTTCTTCCCCTGCCCCCAAATGTTTTTTTCTTGGTTTGTTTTTTGTCAGAATGCAAAATAACCAAAACATGTAAGGAAAATTTAATCTTTGGAGGGCAAAAATTCTACTTTGATAGTTTATATAAGCTTATTTACCTCAGGAATATATTGTAGTATAGCTGTCAAATATGAACAGATTTCTATAGATAATATTGCAATAACTGTTAGCAGTGTAGACTGGGGTATCAAATTTGGGGGTTTTGTCTTTCAAAGGCACTTGGGCAGGTGACTGTTAAACAGAACCTATACACACTTAAGGAACTCTTGGGCCATAATAGCCATGAAACTAGAAATAATTTTTTTTTTATCCCTCAGTGAAAACTTCAGGATTTAATGTTAAACATTTTTCAGTTAGGGCTGTGACTTAGTGCTTCTCCTGCAATTTTAAATTTATGTTTACAGTGGATCCTTGTGATAGTATGACTTAAATTAAAAGGTAAGAAATGAAGAAATTGTCACCTAACCAAAATATCACGAGACCCATTTTTTCTCTCTAATTAGGCAGAAAGCTGCTAGATAGCTCACTGTGTTTTTATGTTCCAAGTGTGCTCCCAAAGCAGAGTTGTTCCAACATTACTTTCCCCCCCCATGTTTAAAGGAACAGCTTTTCTTGCTGCTGTGATTTCATCAGTGAAATTCAGAGGAGCATCTGGCTTAAAAAATCTTGCAGCCTGGGGCCTTAGAATCAAAGCTAAATTTGGGTTGTTCAGCACTTACTAGTTCAGTGAATTTGTGAATAATCTGTCATGAAGGCTTGTACCATTTCCCTGGCTTGTGAAGCTCCTGTCCTTTTCCCAGTGCCTGTCACAACAAGCACTGTCCTGGGGAGCAGAGGCTGCCCTATACCTGTGTGTGGATCTGCTCCCTGCCCACCTTCCATTGCCCCACGTACTTGGCTTCCTGGGGGTGGTGTTAGGCTGCCTTTGGGAGGCTCTGGCCACAGATGAGCTGTTGTGAGGCACTGTTGTCTGACAAACAGCCTGGTGGAGCCCTGTGATGACAGCAGCCCTGGCCAGCCGGCGTGGTGGCACCGTGGTGAGGTGACACACACCTGCCCCTGGCCATGCAGCTGCCACACAGCCTGTGAAAGCCAGCCCTGGGTGGTGTCCTCTTGCATCCTAAATGTAAACATGGGGAGACGCTGCATGCTGGGAAGCACCCTGTGCTGGCAGGCCAACCTCCAAGTCCTGCCAAGGTGCTAAAGGAAAGGGGCATTGAAACACCTTGTCTGAAATATTGCTTTGTAGGGTGGGGCTTCTCTGTCCTGCACTGTGGTCCTGTGGAGATTTATCCAAAATGGGCTGCTCTCACTCCCATCCTTCCTCTGGAAGACTGGCCTGACAGCAATATGTGTGCTTAGTATACAACTTGATCTCTTAGCTTAGCAAAATAGTCTGTTTTCATAGGCTTGCACTTGAAAGAAGGCTTCTAAAAAAAGGTTAAAAAAAAAAAA
>VZRH01002850.1:2199475-2257932 GCA_013397555.1 Urocynchramus pylzowi | reverse complement strand
GGTTTCAAAAAAAAGGTAAAAAAAAAAAAAAAAGGTTTTGGAAAACACTACAGGAGTGAAATCAAAACCAGAATCTTTCACGAAGTATCTCAGTATCTCAGCTGGTAAATAAGAATTTATAGAGCTTGATTATCAAGTATGTTCTCTTTATGTAACTGTGTTTTCAAATGCAGTTGGCAGAGAATTAACTGCACTAACAAATTTTGCAGGGCTTTTGTGATATGATTCTTTTTTCCTTACCTTATTTTTGGTTTGGTATTCCCTTGCTAATGGACTGGAGTTCTTGCAAATTTCAGCTACTGAAGGATGTTTTAAGGCAAGCTGATTTACCCCCTGAAGGGAGTGAGGGAAGAAATTTCATCTCTTAGCTTGCTTTCTTCCTGAGAGTAACTTCCCAGCCACTCTGGGCTTCACTCCCAGACTCCCTTCAGTTCTGTCCTCAAGGGATGTTTGTCCTCGAGGCTCTTAAATTCAGTTAGCTAACATATGTTAAAGTAATTGAAAAACAAAGACAGCTTGGTTTTGATTCATGTTAGCATCTCATGTTCATCCCTAGACTTAATACAAAAGTTAATTTTTATCTTGGTAACCTGAGTTGTTTTGCCATTGCTTGTATTTAATTCTCAGTGAGCTTTTTAATGGTGAGAATTAATCTTTTATCTAATATCAGTATCTGTCCTCCTGAAGGAGTTGTAGTAACTTCTTTCCTGCTAGCACAGGAGAGTGCAGTTCTCTTCATCGAAAATTTGGTCAGAGGCCTCTTATTTCTTTAGTTGATTACTGCTTCTACCCTGGATTATTATTCCAGGACTTCCATTTAGAGGGAGGGAGGGAGGAGATAGTGGGGCAGATCTAACCTACAGCATGGAATTTTAGGCCAAGAAAATCTTCAGGCTGGAAGTTCAGTCTATAGTGGACTGTGCCAGCAACAGGGTATGGTGGCTAGGTTGTAACCACCACTCTATTTTCATAATCTTAGCCTGGGGATAAGGGGCTGTTGGGTTGTTTTTATGTTGACATGGGATAATGGACTCTTTCACATGTGCAGCTTTGCAAACAAGAGCAGATTGGTAAATAGGCTGGGTTAGATGTCTAGTGTAAGTTAATGAAGTCAGTAATGCCAATATTTAAACTGTAATTTTCTTACACTGCTCTTTTGCTCAAATTATGGATTTGGAAAAGCAATCTAGACTGAGCTGAAGACATTTTTCATAGATTTTAATGTTTTCACAAAGTACTTCCTTTCATATTTGAAAGGAACACAGACATTGTACATTGACTTTTGGTTTTAATTTTGTAAGAGAAAGAGGAGTCCAGTTAATTTGCCTTCCATACTCTCAACACAAATTCCATTCCTGTCTAGGTAATACTTGGTTTAACCTTGAGTTTTGGCTGCTTTTAGTGTAGGATATTTCTCGAGGAAGCACTAAGCACTCCATCTGCAAAGTGATCCTGCAGTAACGTTGAATGCCGTAAGTTTTTTGTTAAATTAAGCTTGTGGGTTTCTACATGTATTAAGAGCAAGCTGGCTTTTTGGCTGGCCTGCTTTCTCTGTGCTCTGAGTCCTGTAGTTAGGCTTTGGAATTGCTTGGCTGTTTGGATTTGGGTTGTGTTCTGGTAAAGCAAGGAACTACCATAGGCATTCTTTTTAAATCCCACTGCAGGCAGTTACAAAACAGGTTCCCAATAACAAGTTGTGTCCCCCCTCTGTTTGCATGCAAGTCACTCTAAACTTATAAATAGAACTGTCCTGATAGACAGAACTTGGCCCATCCTCTTGTCCTCTTATGCGAGTTATTTTGATTTAAAAATAGAACTGTCCTAGAACTGATACGTATCCAGGAGGTTGGGAAAGTTCACTTCTAGGCACTGCTGTGCTTTAGCAGCAAGTTAAAGGGAGCAGTGTGTGTGTTCTCATCACTAATCAAAACATTTCAAAGCACAGTAGCATGAACTTCACTTTTCCAAGCTGCTGTGTGTTTCCTTAGGGTTAGATTTCTGCATGTTGTTCCTTTGCTGTAGTTTACCAAATCGTACACAAAATACACCAAAATATGTGCACCTCCACAAAGAAGGAAATGTTGTGAACGTTGGAAAGATGGAAGTGCTTCTGTGAGCAAGGGCTACCTAGACAGTAGTTAGGAGCTGTAATTTGTTATTTATTGAACTGCTGCTTTGATCATAGCATTACTGCAGTGTCTTTAAGCATATGTTCTTTCTGAATGCCAATGCTTCCTTAGCATATTTTAAGGTAATTCTGGCCTGGTATTTGCTATTAGTTTTGTTTGCTTTTTTTCTTTAAGCTAATTTCTATTACTTTAAATTTTCCTTGTCTTCTGTTGTTGTTAAAAATACAGAGTTTTTTTTAAGTTTAGGATTTTTTCTTGTGACACACTTTAATGTGCATGAGAGACTTTTCTTGGGTGGTTGAAAGTCTTGATTTTTCCAGGCAGTCTTGTTTGGCATTTCTCCTTCCATTTCAGTTGCCTTAGGCATCTAAGTGCACAGAGTTACACTGAGCATGCCAAAAGCCTAGGGATGGAAAAAGGATAATCTGAATAATTTCCACAGTATAATTTAGAGACTGACTGATGTCAGCAGTCGCTTGATAATACTTTTACTATCAAAGTTAATTTGTGGCTTTGCAGAGGAATTAAGTTGAAAGGCATGATTTGAAGAAGGAAAAAGAATTTTTTCTTTTTTTTTTTTTCCTTCCTAAAAGCCTTCCTTAAGAAATCTGTTGTGTATTTCTATTAAGTACTCTAATATCTAGTACTTAGCTGCCTCTTCTGCCTCCTTACCTGGAGTATAAGAGCTTGACAAATTTTTTGAGGTAAGGACTAAATGAAAAACAAGACCTCATAAAAGTGTCTAAATGTTGACAGATGAATGATTATTTCAAGTGGTAGAAGAGAGATTCATTACATTTCTTTTCAGCAGGGTTGCTATGGTTAGCTGAGCAATATGGGAGGAGAGGAGTGTGAGAGCTTTTTCTACCTCTCTGAGCATCTTGTGACTATAAAATTCTTCTATTGCTTATCTGGATTTTTCCTTCACATTCTAAATATACCATTGCTTGGGAGATTACTCATTTTTTGTTAAAATGAGGGAGAAAACATGAAAAATTAAAGGGGTTCTGAAGTAGGGCACTGATAATTCAGTATTCTCAGTGCTACCTGAGTTATGGACAGGATGTGATGTGTAAAAAAAAAAAAACCAAAACAACTCTAAAAAACAGTTTCCATCTCATGGGCTGGACTTGGAGGTACCCATTGTAATAACCAAAGTTCAGTGGGAGCCTGTGATATTCCTCCATTGACTGGCTGAGATCAAGGAATGGTTTAAATGTGTCAGCATCTGACAGCCAACAAGTTGTTCTGGGAAGAGGCCTTTTTTTCCTTTTTTTATTCCTGAAGAGGCATGACTGTTTATAACATTTTAATTTAAAAAGTAATACAAAATTGCTTTCTGTGCATACAATTAGCTAAGCATGCCACAAATTAGAGGCTTTTTTTTAGCTAGCTAGTGCGAGGGATCCAAGCCTGAACTTATTTTTAAGAACACACAGTTAATTGTACTTGAACTCCACCTACATGGACTCAGAAAACAATGTGTTGTCCAGGTGGATGCACACGTGGTAGAAAATTGTCTTGAAGAGAGGAGGTTTGCTTTGTACGTGCATTAAGGCTAGGATGTTATTTTGATTGTTTAAGCATTGTTTTACCCACTGTTAACCAGCAGAGAGCAGTTTAGTTTGTAACATAACGTATAGAAAAAGTGAAATTGGCAAAGGCTGGGGTGCTTTTTCATTCTCCGAGGTGGCCATTAAAAACAAACTGCTTGTGGAAATTAAATTCCTGTGCATTATCAACAGTATTTGTGTTTTGTACCCAAATATTGTCTGTAAGTATGAATTTCATCGTACGTCAGCGACTTAAATGAAGATTCAAGGTTAATTTTGGGTAGTGTGGTGACAGTGTTTATTTAAACTGTGCACTGGATGAGGTGCAGTTCCTCAGAATACCAGCCTTGCCAGGCTGATGTGGGGAATTAAATCCCCAGTTTGGAGCTCCAGGGTCAGGTGATGCCAGTTTGTTTCCAGCCCATGGAGACGGCGAGCACAAGGACTTGTTGCCAGCACAGGGAAAACAGCTTCCATCTGATGGTGCTGTTGTGGTGGCTCACTGAAATTCACTTGTAGGGAATGATCCAAGGAGAAAGCTTTCAGGCAAATAGCATTATGAATCAGTGCATTACATCTTCTTCTTTTCTTAGTCTGTGGTACGCATGTTGTTTGTCGTGAGTGAAATGCTGCTGAAAGGAGGGTGAAGGGCGAGAAGATCTGAAAGAGGCAAGGCAGGAGGATCCTGATATGAACCTCAACCTGCCCCAGAATGCACCTATTAATTGGTCATTGCCTGTTTAGGGAAAACCTCAATGTGCAAACAGACAGCCAAATATCACCCCCACCCCCTAACCCCCCAGCAAAATAACAACACAGCAACAGCCTCTGATGTGACTGATTTCACCTCAGAAATGGGCAAATTTGCGTTCTGCTACTCGAGTCCCCAGTAGGAGCCCAGAGGATGGGGTTGTGGCAGGATGTCTGATACCTGTTCCACCCTCTCACCTCCCCTGGAGGGGATGCTGATGGGCAGTGCAGGAGTGTGTGCCTGTGCCTGAAGGTGCACAGCCTGAAATGTGCTACTGGCGTCATTCAGACGTGTTGAATGGCTGCTGTCGTGGCTCTTGGTAACCTGTGCGTTGTGTGTCATATGTCTTAATGGGCACAGAGGGGAGAGAATTACTGCTCTGAAGTCTCTGGCTTCTCCTGTTTTTTTTTTTTTAATTTATTTTTTCTTTCCATGAGGCTTGTAGGGAAGTAGCCAAAGCATTCAGCGGAGTAGGTGGCAGCATGTGGAAACATGATCTGTGACTTGCCCGTCGTGCACATACATGAGGCACGTAACACTTGTGTGAGAGCTGCCTTTGCAGGGACCCTGCGAATCCTGTCATAGGAACAGGCGAACAAGGGAGGAGCGAGCTCGCACAGGCAGGAATAGTTGTAAATGTGTGTTTTGCTGAAATGCTGTTGCTGCTTTTACGAGATGAATAATTAATATTGCAAAGCTTATTGTTCGGAGTGGCAATTTTCAGGTCCTTTGGACCGGGATCTGGAGCCGTTGGAAACGCAAACATCTATCTCATCTAGCAATTTCTTCAGCAGCGTGTTGTGCCTTTTATTGTTTGAATCTGCCTGGGAGTGGCTTTAAGATCCAGTAACCTGATCTTTTATCACTCTTGGAGGCTTCCTTTTCTGGTATGCCCTGATGCATTCAACACATGTCGGTATTGTACGGGAGCGGCAAGCCGAGCGGTTCGGGCTCGCTTTCCGTGTCGAGGGACGGCGGCTCATCCTGGGGTGAGCCCTGTGGGGAGCTGCCGGCGCTCATCGCTGCCTCCGCAGCAGCTCCGCTGGAGGCACCGCCGGCGCGGGCCGGCAGGCGAGGGGCGTGCGCCACAGCTCACCTCGGGAGTAAAGACTGGTCAAGGAAGAGAGAGGAAAACGCCTTTGCTTTTCTTCGGAGGGCTCGGACTGGGGTGAGGGCAGCCCGTTTCTGGCGGGGGAAAAGCGGAGCGAGGCTGTGAGCGGCAGGAGCAGAGGCTCCCTTAGAAGCGGTTATTCTGTCACTCGTCTGAGAAGCGTCAGCAGATGGACTTTGGTTTCAGCGCTGTGAATGCTTGAGTGGCTCTGCATGTTGGAATACAAGCGGTGATCTCTTTTATTCCCCTTCCCCTGTACGTTTACCTGCTGAAAAATGAGTGAGGAAGCAAAGGAGAAAAATGCTAAACCAGCTCACAGGAAAAAGAAAGGAAAAAAGGTAACTCCCTGTACAGACAGGCTGCTGTAATTGTGTTTTTGGCTCATTTTGTGTTCGACCTATTTGCTTCTGGGTGTGGAGTGGCTTTGGTTTGATAATTTGTTTTGAATAAGGATGGTGGTAGAATCAGGATGGTTCTGTTTATGCCAGATGCTGATGGGTGTGTTCTTTGCTGGAAACGGTATTACCATTGCAACTCAGTTGTTTAGCATTATTTGAGTATTCCTGGCTTTAAATATATGTTAGTTACAGAATTTCAATGTGATTATGGTTTTCATAGTGTATTCCAAACAGAGGATTACAAATAAACAGGTATCTGAACGAAGCCTTTTTCAAAGGAGAGACTGATAATCAACATGTGCTCATGTAAATGAATATTCTGGACATGGCTAAGAAAAACAAGTTTACAATAACCATTAATCTTATGAAAGCTATGTTTTTTGCTGTGTGTCTTTTTGATCAGCCCTATATATTTTTGGGGCTTGAAAATTGTAAATTTTCAATTAAATTCTGGAATAAAATTCCAGTTTTAGTGAGACTGATTTCTCTTATGGCGTAAGCCTTTTGCCTGAAACTGTGCTTAAAAGACAAATTAGATTATTACCTTCTATGTTGCAGTTTTTTGCTTTCCTCATATCCATGTAATTTCTACCTCCCACTTGTAAATGGATGATTTTCATGTGTTTATACTCAAAAAACAGATGGCTAAATCTAGGAAGTATGCTTCTTCAGCTTTTTCTAACTTGTTTTAAATATTAACTTGGTATCTTAATTTATAATGTGAATTCCCTTGACTGCTGTAGAAAAAGACATCTGAAAGGTTTATCATTGTTGCAGAGAATATATTCAGACTCCCACCCTTTATTTTCTGAGCATGTGTTTGCCTTCCTACCATGTGAAAGTGTATGACAGCCTCATAGTTAATCCATTTCCTTGGTGAAGGATTCAGTACAGATTGTTGAAAAAGCAAATTAAACCATATTGGCCCTTCTATTCTCTCAGAATTGCAAAGAGCAGCTGTGGAAGGAGGCATGGAAAGATATAATTGAAATCACTTTTAATGGTAAATTAGGATACCTTCCTGACATATGTTTCTGTCAGGGATGATAGGTTGCCTCAGGATTAGGAGATCCATTTACACCTGAATTCTGGGGTGGTTTTAAAATTTTGACTGTTAATATTTTACCATGTTATGGAAATAATTTTTGTGGTGTCCAACAATGTAGTTAGAGTTTTATAGCACACACGACTTTCTATGGCTGAAGCTCATACAGATGATCCGTGTATTCTAGAGGACCAACCCAACTCAGAACAAGACAGAGCAGCCCAAGGGATTTAGGAATAAGCAAACTTCGGAGTCTGACCTGCTGTTCCAGCAATGGCTGGTCACAGTCTGCTTGTATTGTCACCTAGAAAAGGTGATGTTTTTGTGGGCTGTTTTTTGGGCAGCTGCCCTGCCCAAATCCCCCCTCTGGTGACTGGAACGGTGTCATTGGTCTCTGGGGGGTGGCTGGAGGAAGCAAGGGGACCTGTTTACATTTGTGAGCTCCTGCTGTGAGCAGGGAATGCCAAGGACACAGCCCTGGAGCTCCATGTCTTGTGAGGTGATGGCAAAGGCTCCCCTTGGTGCCTCGAGCCGTCGCCGCACGAGCTGCAGCCAACGCCAGGGTGTGACTGCAGACCTCTGCCTTTCAGCAAGGAGTGGCTGTGGCTTCTCAAACCTGCTGAAAGCCATGTTCCCCTCCTCAGTTTGGTTTTTCCTTCGTGCAGTTGGGATCCTGGAGGCAGCTGGGTGTGCTGTGTTGGGCTGGAGCACATCTCTCGTGACTAGTTGCACATGAAGGCTGCTTCCATGTTGGTGTTAGACACGGGCTTGACCCAGGATGGCCTGATGGGAAGGGAACTGCTCTACTTTAAACAGGCAGCAATCATTTTTCTGGTCTTGGCAGAAATTTACCCTTCTTTTCACAGTGTGTTTGGGAGAAGGTTTTAAATTTATTGTTTTGGTTCAGAAGATGAGTCCCTGAATGGCCAGTGAAGGTGTACTTGAAGAGTGTTACTGAGCTAACCAAGAGGAGTTAGACAAACAAGTGGTATTTGCCTGTAAACTCCTGAGCCAGGTGAAAACTTAACTGGGTCTGTGGTTCCAGTGAGTTATGCCACTTGTCCATCCTAAAGAAGGTATCCTGAAATGGGTATTTCCTGCCTTCCTGCTCTCTTCAGGTACTTCCCTTCCTGGCAGCTGTGCCTTCTCCATATTTAGCCTTTCCCTCACCTCCTGTCTCGTTTATCTCTAGAGCTGAGTGGTGGCAAGTCTTCTTTCTGCTCTTTGACTGCCGTTCATATCCCATTCCCTCTTCCTCCACTCTTGGTTTTCCTGTTCTTCCACAATTTCTGAAATCAATATGCAGGAGGGGCGGCAAGGGAAAGGTCACACCATTTGCTATAGGGAAAACGCAATCAGCAGTGTGTGTTCAGATCTTCCAGAGTTGTGTGATTAGGTTGTGCCTCAAAAATTAGCCTTCACCTGGCAAACAGGGTCTCACTTCTGAGCACGAAGACATGCAGTAGCTCTGCATTTGGAACAGATTGGCCAAAGGAACAGATTTTCAGCAAGTATGCTGAAAATAAAGCATGGTGGGGAGGATAAAGATAAGAAACCACCCAGGAGGTGTCACTGAGATTTGTTATGAAGGATGGACAATTTAGATGAAAGCAGAACAATACTTTGTTTTAGCACTGGTATTCAGTGGGGATGCAGCTTTCAAAGGATGATGAAAGTATCACATCAATATTTATTGCTGAGGCTACACTGGACAGGATTAGCTCTGGTGGAATAGGAAGCCTAATTAGTTTCTCTGCTTTATCCTTCAGGGTTCTTCCCTACCAGCAGCCTGTGCCTCTTGTGCCTGAGCTTCAGTTATCCTGGCAATTTCCAGCCACACTTTTACAGTGTCAGTGTTTTGAAACTGCCAAGGTGAATCCCCAGGTGTTATGGAGGGGCTTTATCCTATATGTTTGGGTCATCACTTTCCAGTAAATTTTGGAATCTCAGTTAGAGAGCACTGAACTCAGCTGTCATTAGAGATGTAAGATGTGCTTTGCTTTTTAACAGAAGAGTATTCTTTCTTCTTCCCCTTCAAACTGCAAGAATGAAATTAGCCATGAAAATTCCTTGGTCCTCTGAAGCTTTAAAAGATAATCAAAAGTGCAGGAATTAAAAAAAAAAAAAGACCAGCTCAATACTTCTGTAGTAATTTTTTTTCCCACTTCATTTCATGGTTATTTGCTGGGCATCAGTCACTTCTGAGTAGTGGTAAATTTCACATTAAACTCTCGTACCAGAAGCTTTGTTGAAAATGCATATTTTTTGTTTTGAGGAATCTTTTGTTTCCCCTTCCTCTGCCTCCTCCAGGATCTTTAGAAAACTCGCACAGTTACAGTTGCTGATGTCTCTCATTGTACATATTGTGTAAATCAGTGGTGGAAACTCCCAAGAGAAATGTGTAAATAGAGTTTCTTCTTAAAAGTACACAGGAGAGAGCTCATGCTGACCTCTTAAGGTCATTCTAATCTGTGTATTAATTCACCTGTCTGCCTTGCTGAGTTGATCACTGTAGCATGATTTCAGCATTGTGTTCCATTGCTTTCTATCAAAATTGAATGCCTTGTGCAGGGAAGAGCCAGCTGTTTATGCAGCAGGTGAAAAATCAGGGTTTGGGGTCAGGCTGCTTAGGGAAGGCAGCATTGTTTTTTGGACTAATAGGCAGTTTAGCTCAATCCACTTTTCTTGAGCCAACGCCCTGGGCTCACTGCACTGGGAACACACTTTGCAATCTCTGCCAGGGACATTTGCTCTGTTGTAGCTCCAAGGTTTGACTCAGCAGCATTAGTGGCAGTCTCCAGAGGGGACTCTTCCGTTGTGGCACGCTGCTGAAAGTCTGGTCAGCAGTGTGTCTTTGGATGAGAAATTTCAAGGGGCAGAAATTTCAATTTGTGTGGGGACAAGTGCTGAGAGATCAGAGGCTCCCTGGGTGTGATGAGCTATTCCCCACTGCAAGACCAGTAGTGGTCTGGAAGAAGAGCTGTCCATGACTGGTGGAGCTGGAGCAGGTCCTTTAGAGGCAAAGCCTGTCTCTCCTGAAATGACATCACTGATTTCAGTGGAGCCAATATCAGGGGGCCTGAGCCCCTGGCACTTCATAATTTTGTGGTCAAATGATTCCTCTCTGTGCGTACGGATCTTCTGGTGCTCGTGGTTCAGCACCTGTGAACACCAGCCTTTGTCCTGACAAGATGAGCAGTCCTGTCCCTTTTCTGAGATTTGTGGTGGTGTTGCACTTCTTTCAAAGCTGTCTTTTACCATCAGGTTTGCTTATGTGGTTGCTTCAGTTCCCGTGCACGTTATTGCTGTGGGGGAGAGCATTCGCTGCTGTTTGCTCCCACTGGAGAAGAGCTCATTGCTAATGGTAAAGCAAATGCTCATGGTAGACTTTTCTGAATAGTTTTGTAGCTTTTAATTTATTCATAAAATTAAGTTATTATGTGGAGTGTAAATTGATTTCTAAATTTGGGTTTTTCCTGACAAGCTGAGAAATGAAAATCTGCTTAGATTTGTGAAACAAAATGCAATTAGACTCTATAAGGAAGCCATATCTATTCTTGTCTTGGTAAATAAAGTTTATACTATGTTGTTAATTTCAAGTTTCTGTGGATGAGAAATGGTTCTTATAGATTTAAAGTTAATTATATGGTGATAGTCTTAATCCTTAGTATGTCAATACATCCTGTGCTGAAAATTGAATTTGGTGCATGATAAATAGGTTTGAGTTGGCCTTGCTTGCAAATTTCTACTTGTTCAGCTTTAGCATCCATTTTATTGATGTTATAGATTTTTAACCTCATATTTCCAGCAGATATATTAAAGAGGAAACAAAGCCCGTATATTAAAGAGGAAACAAAGAGCCCCTGGAACTTCTGGAAGATGCTGCTCATTTGCATATCCAAATAGTAAATGCCCAGGAACAGTGGTTTTCAATCATTATGACTATTCTTAAATGGAATTGTTTTCTGAAACTTTAATTTTTTAAAAACAGTTTTCCCTTGAATCAAACATATTTGCATTTTCTTGCCATCTCAGTTTTCTGAACCGACACAGAAAAATTAAAATGTATTGATTCCTGTCACTCTGAGTGGAATCACTTTGGTACATGGTAGTACCTTTGTCTTTTGTTGTACTGGAACAAAAGAAAGCATATGTAATGGAAAGGTACAAATCTTACTGTTTTGAAAGTACCCATTTCAAATGTCCCTTTTCCCTGGAGAAAATACTCTAATTGACATTATCCAGCTTTGGTAGTATTAGTCAGCAGCTCCTGGCCCCTAGGCATGTATAGTTCAGAAATTGTAGGGTGAGGTTGTTATAGTCTATATGAAATGAAACAGCATGGTGTGTTATGTTACTCATGTTTTTAACATAATTCACTCTGGATAAGTGACACAACTTGTAACTTGAGTGACAGTCTTTCCATCTTGCTGCTCAATTACCACTCCTGCTGAAAAAACAATGGTTTTTCAATGTTCTTTTTTTTTAACAGAGCAATCTTGCAGTTTGCAAGAGAACATGAAACCTAGGTTATATTACTGGATCGTGTGACACAAGTTCATCCTACAGTTTTGAACTTTTCCCAGAAAATTCATGTGTGAATAGTTCTTGTCTTTCTGATGGATAGGTCTAAGAAGTTGAAGCATAACTATGGAAAAATACTTCAGTTGATTTCTCTTTTTTTCTCCTCTTCACTAAATTCTGCCCCTCTTGTGACAATCTCCCCCTTGTTTCAAGGAGCCACATTTCCAGCTGCTGTAGGACCACTCACTTCCCCATGCTGCCTTCTTTCTAAGGGATGTGCTGCCTTCTCCCTTTTTGTTTTTAAATTTCCCTTTCAGCATCTCCTCCCTGGCTTTCTGAGCTATTCCCTCCCTTGAATGACCCCGTTAGTGCATGTCCTCCATCAGGAAGTTGATGGCCTTGAGTCCAGGTATGGGTTGAACCTCCTGTTCTCTCAGCACTTCTCTCATGTTGCACTGCCCCTTTATAGAGGGTTTTCCCTCTCCAGAATGGAGCCTGTGTGTTTTCACACCCTCTGTCACCCACAGGACTGAGGCCCCCCGAGCAGTGCATTTCCCTGGTTGTGCTTGCTGGGTGCAGGATGGCAGAACAGGAGCACAGTGGGAAGTGTTCCAGCATGACTTGGTTGGTTGCTGGAGAACTTCCAGTGTCTCCTACTCCATAAGCTGGGCACTTACTGTCCAGGCCAGGTTGTCTCCTTTGCAGTAAATTGTTTTTAGTACAATTAGGTTACAATTAGATTTGATTACGGAAAGTGGGTTTGGGCTGCGAGAGGCACAGTGGATCAGCTCCAGTTTCATCCTGCAGTTCTGCAGTCATCAGTGCCACAGGGACCAATATGAAACTTGTTGTAACAGTCTTGATTAAACCCCTCTGTAAACTTCAAATTAGTTTGGGTCATATGGAGACCTTTCCTTAGAACCTGAGTGGTCTCTGTTCTGTCTCCTTTTTCCAAACCCTATGACTGATGCAGCCATAGAATTCAATCGGCCTCAGTGATAGTGCCTAGGTAGGTCTGGTAGGTGTTGAAGTGCTTATCACAGTTACATAATGGTTGTCACTTAAGCTAAAAATACTTTGATCAATCTGTCAATCACAGATTGAGAAAACTAACTACATCTGGGCATCCCCCTTTGAATTCCTAACAAGAGCCCGTATATCTGCATAACCCTGACTGAGCACGGGCTTGTTCCTCAGCCTCCTCACCTCATTTCCAGCTTGTGGAGGTGGTGTTGGAACCTGCAGCTTTCCTTCACCTCTGGCTGACTCCAGGTAGAGCAGGGGATGGTGCTGTGCTGAGTTCTAGGGTGTAGAGCCAACACCCTGCTAGGAGGGAGCTACTTCTGTCCCCTCCTTCTGTTGAAAATAGCAAGGTAGCTTAGCAAGGAAGAGGTAATTACAGAAGTAGGCAATAAAGGAGTTTAAGATGAAAAAGTAGATGTTGCTGAGGCTCCCTATTAGCTTCACATGCTGAAAACTGGACACCATGCCTGGCAGTTGGACCTTTCCTTTGTCAGAAAGGTTCACCTTCAGGATTTGAATCCTAATGCTGCATAAAAACATTTTATTAAATTAGTGTTAGGTCCTTATTTCAAGTGATGAAGCTTTTTGGTATCTGATCAAGCCAATAATGTAATGAATTCTCATTGATCACTCTTGTAAAGACCTCAGACTTGAAGTTTGGAGTATGCGTAATAGTAAAGTATTTTTACAGAAACGGTAATTGCCACAATGTCTCCCAGTTATTTTGTCACTTGCTAATGGAGGTGCAGGTTGTTGCATTCCATTGCCTGCCAGGTGCTGGCTCAGTTAGTTGAAGGTATTTGCTGGATAAATGGCAACAAGCATGAACTTTCCTAACCTTTTTTTCCCAAACCAGCACGGGGCAAACTTGGCATTTTTCCCTTACCATGATGAACTAATTGGCTTGGTAGGGTAAAACTACACATGTATATTTTATTTAGCATTTCTTTGTAATGTAAGACACCCCATGTATTACTGTGCCTAAATTAAATGCATAGCTAAGTATATTTAAGACCCTTAAGGTGTTTCCATCCAAGACTTATTTCAGGTTTGTGCTCACAAGAGATTGTGTGTGCTGAGAATTCTCGATGGCGCATTAGCAATTTGTGAATGTAAACAAGGATTGATTTGTCTGAATCATTTTTTAAAGCACCTTGCATTGAGAAAGGGAATAAAGAAATGTGGTGCTTGATATTCACCATTTAATCTGTTTAATGGCTTTGTTTAAAACTGCTTTTTGATGGGAATAGTGCTTTTTAGGGTAATAATGGCTATATAACCATTATACATTGCTGAGGTGTGTGTAGCCTTCTTCTAGTTTGGGGTAAGTTTATATTTGTGTCAAACAGATCACTGCAAGCTGTGTTCTTCCTGGGTTTGGATGTGCCATTCATGGAATAATCTGCAGTGAACAGTTTTATCAATTTTGGTGTTAATGAAATTATATGAAACACAAAAGGTAAAAAGAATACCAATTGTACAGTTTGGCTGTACTACCTGCTATTTGTGTGATGTCCCCTAATGATGTTTTTAAGTCACTCCTTAGTCAAGGAGTGGCTGATGCTTTTTTAAGCAAGGTCCCATCAGTAATTTCTGTCAGTCAGTTTCTAAACTGGAAAGTAAGAATCTTTCTGAAAAGCTCTCGAACATGTTGATAAGACCCTTTTAATCTGCATGATTTTAGTGTGCTGGGAGTTGCTAATTGTCTTGGAATTTGTGTCAGAGGGGTGAATGGGAGAATCTGGGAAATGAGGGAGGTGGTGGAGGAAGTGGAAGCAGAAGGTCCATTCGTGGTGGCATTTCCTTGGGCAGCAAAAGGGAGAGGACACTCACCCTTCTTGTGCTCATTTCCAGTGTTCTCCTTTGCCTGGGGTGGTGCCTCCTAAGGGATATGGATATACTGGTCTTGCAGCCTGCCAGAATAAATGGTGTTTGCTAAAGCACTCCAAACCAGGAGGTGCTGTGTGTGATGATGATTAAATTCATCCTGGTGGACATGGCCCTCTCCAGGCAAAATCTCAGGGAGCTGTGAGGGATGAGAGCCCTCAGGCAGAGTGCTTGGAAAGCACAGGTACTCTCCTCAGATGGGGTTAATGTTGTGCAGATGATGCAGAGGGCTCTTCCCCTTTTCCCTGCTCCCCTGAACAGACCTGTAATTTCATTTACTTAATTACTGTTGTGTGTGTTTGCTTGGGAGGCAGTATCACTACTAATTAGTAATTAATATTTGCCAGTGTGGTGTTATCACAGGGGAAAGCCTTAACAAATGCAGTGATGTCACTTGGAACAGTTTTCCAGCTGAAAGTTTGTTATCAGATGGTCTGTGTAATTCTGGCAGCTGGTTCCACTCACATTCTATTGACTCTGAAGGACACATCCCAGAGAGGGGTTTTATTTAATAGTCCTTTTATTTTAGAAAACCAAAATATGGGGATGTCAGTCCACCCTAAACCATGGTGAGATTTAGCTTTTTCAGTCATTCAGGCATCACAAATTTAAGCCTGTTTGGTACAGAATGGTTTCTCAATCACTTTTCTTGTCTAAATTCAGTTTTCAAACAAGTTTCATTTAGAGCATTTCTTGCTCTTCATGTGTGTTCATTGCATAAATCTTGTACAGCTCCTTCAAAAGAAAAAATAAACTGATGAGTAAAAGTGACAATGCAAGCAAGTAACCTCTTTGTTTTTGTTACTACCTATCCTGCACTGTGTCTCTTCTTGTTAGAGGCACCAGTTGCATGCAACATCCTGGAATTCCTTGCCACTTGGTAAGAAACAATTTTCTGTCGTTAGGAACATTGGCTGAAATAGTTTTGGAAGGCAAAAATAAGAAAAAGTATTTCTTAGGCAGGTGAAATGAGTAAATAGCTTTGCTTTTGTAGCCAGAAGAGTCATTCTATCATTCATCATTCAGTCCCAGCTGAAAATAAAGCTATATATTATTTTAGAATGGATCCCTGGAGCATAAAAGGATATTGTTGACCTGTTTTTTGAAGAAAGAAGTATTGTGAGCATAAGTGTAATGATAGTTTTAAGTAACAGAAACCAGGCAGGTAGTGTGTATAGCAAGGAAGAAAGGGATCTGAATCAAAGTGCAGCTTGAGTTAGGTGATTCAAGCCTGCTTATTTTACATGAGAATAAAAGGTATTTCAAGGGTGGTGCTTGCAATATTGTAATCACCTACTAGCAAACTTCTTGAGAGAAAAGATTCCCAAGTAGATGTAGCAAACTTGTGTTAAATATGGTTTGTAGGGTTTTCGGAGTTTTGCTCTTAAAGTAGATTTCAGCAGCCACCACTTTTTTTTTTCTTTTCTTTTTATTTTATTATTATTTTTCTTAATGTACAGTATGAGACAAATAATGTAAAAATGAGAAAATTGAGTCGTTTTAAAAAAATACAAAAATTTTGTTACAGTGCCTCATAACTGACTAATGCACTAAATTTAGCAAATAAGTAACTCAATAAATGAAAGTATTTGAAGATCAACTGCTGGCAGTTAAAATAAAACCAAAGAGGATGTCTGTTCATCCACAGGTATAGATGAAACTGTCAGGAATATTGAAGTGTCATATTTGCAGTAAGGGCTGTAGGTGATTTGTCTGAAAGCTGAACTTTGGAAAATGAAATAGTGGCCTGAAACATTCTAATACATTATGCTATTAAAGAGAAATTGAAGAGAAAAACCAAGGCTGATTTTCAGAGTAACTCTTAAACAGGAGCATAACTTCTTTTATTGAATTTAGGAGTATAGTTATAGTCAAGAACTGCAACTTTTTTTTTTATCCATCTCTCAGGTGTACCAGTTTGAGCAGCCACATAAGTGGTGGTGTGGCCAAATTTGTGCTGAGCCTGGTAACATTGCCACATTACTTGGCAGCTTAGTATTGGAAAAAATAAAAATCAAGTGAAATATCTGGAAACAGTAAAAAATTATCTTTCAGGAGAGAGGCTTGAAATTTTCTTTAAAAAGTTCCCAAGCCCCCGAGATAGGAGCCCTCAGGTGCTGCGTGAAGAGTGTGGAGCAGCCCCAGCTGGGCATTACATGCAGGATACAGGTTCGTTCTGCATTGCCCTCTAGCGTTGCCTTTAAAACAGAAACCAAAAGAACCCAAAAAACCCCAAATGCAACGAAACTGAAGAGTTATTTGCCTCCACATTAATATTTTCTCTTGCTGCACCAAAGGTGTTATTCTTGATGCGATGTCTGTTATGTAATGAGTTCAGTTGCGTGCTTCTGTTCCCTGTTTGCTTGGATGTAAAGTAGGTGTCCACAACTACAAAAATTCTTTCTTTTCCTTACAAATATTCTTAACTTTTCCTTTCCAGGCATCTTTGTTATAGCCATTGCTTGACTTCCTAATACAGGGATTTCCTGTCTCTCTCTGTGCTTTCTCCTTTCCTTTGTAATACACACACACACGTATTTAGTTGAGAATGGTGTCCTTCCTACTCCTTGTCATGTCTCAGGCTTTTCATTTATGGAAATCTATAGCTGTGTTAAATGAAAAGATGCCTTTACAATGGAATATTTGATTCCAAGCTGTACAGCCAGCCTTTGATTTCTGTATTGACTCACAATTCTGCTTTTAGGTGTTGGCTGCAATAAGAGCTTGAAAACAAAATTAAGATGTGGCCACTCATCACTTTGCTTTCCACTTCTCTACACATACATATGTATTTAAGGAAGCTCCATTGTGGCAGAACTGACCCTAATGTCAAATTGAATGCAAAGCAGGCAGGGCCAGTTTGGAGGGGCAGTCAGCAGCCCTTTGCAATGACCTTGAGAGGAAGAGAGCTCCCGTGGGCTGCAGCATCCAACTGTTCCCTGTGCTGGAAACTATGAGTGAGAAGAAAGTAGCACAGATTCTGTCTAATTTCTGGAGTGGGTGTTTTTATCATCAGATTGCAGAGCCTGGTATTTACACCTGATTGTAAACCAGGGCTAAGCGTGGCTCATTTTCTGGAAATTACATTTAATGGAAGGAACCTATCTACTTGATACTTGGTAGATTGCTTCCAGAGCATACCAGCAAACCTCAGTAGCAGTAAGGAAAAGGAGGTTAGCAATCTGGAAAAGTTTGGGTATGAGGCAGGCAAGCTGGCTGCCTTTAAAGAGATCTGCTGCTCTGTTTTTTGGCAGGTCATGCAGGGCAGGAGGAGCGGTGCTTTCCTGACCCATAAAGCTGCTGGCTGTGACTCCAGCTGCTGCTGGGGGCACAGTGGAAAAGGAGGAACAGGCACTAGCCAGCTACTAGTCCTGGGGTCTTCTGAGGTCTTTGTCACTTATTGAAATGACCAAGAGCAGTTTGGTGGTGGGATGGGGCAGGTGGACAAGAGCCATCTGTTGTCATAGTGCTCACCTCACTTCTTTTATTATGCTTTCTCTTCATTAGGTCTTGCACATACTTTAAGTTCTATCATTTGTTTTGTAGTGTACTCCAAAATAGAAGGTGAAATCTGCTTGCAAAGGATGTGGCTAAAGAATGGTCAGCATATCTCTTACAGATATTTTTTCCTCAGTTGTATCTTAGACACCAATAGATTTCGGATACTGCTGGATCAGTTTGCTACATTATAGTATTGTCAGAGGTTTAAAGTATATATAAAATGTATTCACAGTAATAGTAAGATTGCTTACAGCAAGTTTAGGAATAAATTTATGTATCACATCCTAGGTCTTTTTCTCACCTTTTAAATTTACTGTGAGCAAACTGAGAAATCAAAATGACAAGGTTACCATTGATCCCAATCTTAGTGGTCCCAAAATAGTGTCCTTTTCTCATCTTGTTCAAGTCTCTGTAGGGCACCCTGAAAGGACAGCAAATTTCAGCAAACAGCAGGAGTATGTTGAGTTACTAAAGTCAGCAGCACTTTTGTAGTAATTTGAGCTTTATTTAGGGGCGGTAGCCTTTTTTTCCACTTTTTTTCAATCTTGACAAGAATACTGATTTTCATTGAGCAAAGTTGATAAAAACAGGAGTTCATGCTCCTTTCTGAAACAGGGACTAAGCAGGAATATGTCATCCTTTTTGTTTGTCCATTTTTTCAGAAGTCCTTGTAAATTTGGAAACAAGAATAAGGGTTTATATAGGGGCAAAAAAATACTTTGGGGTGTTTGTGCAGTCAGTCTAATGAGGAGTGCTGGAAATAGGAGGGTGAAAACCCCACAGTACTTGAACTTAGGCATTTTCCTGTTATCCAGAATATATAATCTCTTTAATTGCAAACCCACACAATAAATACACAATAACACTTTGCCTGTGAGATTGTAAAATATAGTTTGAGGGCTTTGTCAAATGCAGTTACTGTTCTGTCTTCTGATGTTTGTTACTTGTGCTTGAAGCTATTCCACAGCTGTGAGGGACAGGACTAGTTCTAAAATAGGAAACAAAATGTTAATCTATGCTGGGCTGGATTGTAGTGTAAAATGTCAAAAAAGACTATTAACTACTGTTTTAAGATTTGGAGCTCTAAAGGGATGACAGTTTAGAAGTCTGATGAAAAAAGGGTATGCAATAATTTTTCTGAAGGTTACCTTGATGCAGTGAAGGAAAACATCCAGATCTGGGCAAAAATCTAGGTCTGTAATACAGGTTGTTGAAAGTGAGCACCCAAATCTTTGTCCCTTACACCTGCCAGCACATTTCCTGTCAAAGCTCCAGAGTTAGTCCAGATGTAGTCCTGACTCTCTTTATTTTACTCCTGTAGCAAGGATTAATACTGACTAGACTTTTTGTCTAAAGCCAAAATTTTCAGAAGGCAAACTAGGAGCTGAGATTACAGAGCGCTCCAGTTCTCAAGTGTTGAGCACTCAGCAGCTTCACTGAAGAGTGGGAGTTGCTTGTCTGTTCAGCAGTTTTAAAATCAGGCTACTTGTTTGGCCCGACTTAGCCTGTGAGGTTTTTTTAAATGCATTACAGCACACTTCTGTGAATGACTATTAACAATGCCATTATGCAATTCTTTGCCATTCATGATGATAGGCATACTGCAGGGTGCATGCTGAGATAAACCCCACAAAACTAGGAACAGGTTTATAATTAGAGAGGAGGGAAGGGGAGAGAAAGTTATTTGGAACATATTTTCGCTTTGTCTTTATTTCTGAAAATGTGTGATATGTCCATCTGGAGCTGAGCAATATCTGTGCTCAGTCAGTTGGGAAGAGAATGATGGAATGTTCTGACAAATCCTCTTCTCACAGCAGCTTCTATCCCAGGAGTAGCTCTTCCCTTACTTGGTTGTAGCAGTCATACTCTCATGAACTGAATCTAGGTCTCTGTTGCAGTTAAGAGCTGATCATGGACAGGATAAAGGCTGAAATAATCAGTCATAGTGTTGAATTTTCTCTTGAATTTTCTCTTCAGAAATTTTAGCAAATTTTAAAAAGTATTTCACCACTGTTACGTGAGGTTTTACAAGTGTTTTACAGTTCATCTCATCACCGGGGTGTGCATTTCAGCAGAAAGGAATAGTGCCTCAGAGACCTGGATATTTAGTATACAAAGTGTATTTTAAAAAATCTACCCCAAGTATTGCATATCTGAACTGTTCCCTCTTTATAATCATGGTGCTGAATCTATCATGAAATGAAACTGTAGAGAAAAAACCCCAGCTGGTTCTGTGGACTAATTAGGGGCCAAGGATCTAAGTGGCCACTTCATTTTAGGGCTGCTGAGAAGTGAGAGGCTTTTTGTATTATTTTTGCATGTTTCTTAAGTAAATAACTTCCTGATGCTGCATTAGTGACAACTGCATATGAGTGTGTGATTTGTAGGGGGGGGTTTGTAGGATGAGGACTGTTGGTGTTCAGGAGAGTGCAAGTTGAACTTTTAGTGCACTGTGGTCTTTACCCCAATATTTAAAGTGATGCCCCTTGTGCTGAGTTACTTACAGCTGTCAAATTATAAAAGTGGTGCTGTGTCAGATTGTTGGATGAGTTTTCCATTGCTTTTGAGGCTGAGGTGGTGGTGAGGCTCTGATAGTGGAGCAGGGCAACTTGGGCCTTGTGGAGATCTCCTTAAGGGCATCATATAGAGAAATCCTGATTTCTTCCTGATCAGAATTCCTGTTTCCTTACAGCCAATGTGCAGAATAGCCGTGTGAAGTGTTATCAGGCCCTCAACCCTTGTGTCTAAACTGAAGCCATAAAGAGATGAAAACAATTGTCATAGGATTGAGACTGTCTTGAAATTTCATGTAGTCTGATTAATTTTATCCTTGGAAAATGAACACCCTGGTGGGATTTTAAAATAACCTTTGGATTTTTTCATTAAGTTAATGCATATTAATTCATGGCAGAATTAATCATATCTTGATTCATATTGTACACTGCTTGGATTTAGTTACTAATGCAGAAATTGAAGTGGTCCAAAAAAGAAATGTCATCTTACTCAATATCCTTATACATTTCTTCTAAGATCAGGTTTCCATATAATGGTAGAGTGATGCAAATAAACACATCGTTCTTTTTCTACAGTTTCATTTCATTATCAAATAATTCAAAGGAAAAATGAGTCTTTATCCCTAACCAGGAACACGTTTAGCATATTATGCCATCAAAAATAAAAGAAATCCTGAGCTGTTATTCTGTGACTCAGCAGGGTGTATAGGCAATCTGTCCTTGTTTTGCTTTCTTGGAAAAAAAAAAGTCAAAATCAAGCATTACACCCCCCTGAAAAGCTCAGAACAAGGACTGGGTGGAGTAGGCACCTGCATTTCAAATTTTGCTTCAGAAGGATATTGTTCATGGAAATTATGGGATTGTGAGGAAACTATAGAAGAACTAGAAGATGCAGAGTCTTTATCTGCATCTGATTGCACTGTTGCCTGTACAAAAGCATTACCAAATCCAAACCTCAGGCAGCTGCCATACTCTCACTGCAGAAACATGGCCACCATTCCAGCAGGGAAATGAATGCAACATCCACAGCTCACAGAATGAGCTTAAATTATTATCTATAATAGCTTTATGTTTGTGCCACTGAGGCAAAATAATATATGCTTTGGGTAATATGTATGATGTGTAACCTAAAGTACAGCATTTTGTGCTTTCTCTTCTAGCTTCAGTGTTTGTTAGTATTTGAGGCTTTTGCAGTTTTGGGGGGTTTGAGGTTTTGTGAGACCTTCACACTTCACCTAAATTGAACAGAAGCTGTTACGAGTCTGTCCTTGCAAAAAATCAGCGTTGAGAAGAATGTTGTCAGTGATTTGGGGAGGGAACAGAAGGGAAGGGCAAAAAAGGAGATTTGGGGCATCTGCCTTGAAAGTGGGTTATCATCTATACCAGACATGTCGTTGTCTCTCTGTCATCTATATTTATTGCAGTGAAAAGTGGATACACGCTGCTTCCAAACCCAAATTTGCCATTCATTTCCTTTGTACTTGTTCTGAATGGGTATAAACTGTGACCAAATCTACCAGGTACATAAGGGTTGGCACTTCAGTACTGGTGTTTGCTGCCCTGATGATGGGGCTATCAGGAAATAAGCACCTATAAAGGCAGAGGCAAGGTCCTGAGAGGGAACAGCATTTCAAGGAAAGCCATAATTGTTTGTAAAGTAAAAATACCTAGAAATTAAAATATGTGTGTGTGGGGGGGGTTATTCATCACTGTAATTTTACTTTCATTTCCTTTTTATAGTTGTGTTCAGTGGAAATTAATAGGGGCAGTAAAACTCTTTACAACTATTTTGCTGCAGTATTTATGTACCTTCGTATCTGAATTGTCCGTTGAAGTTAAAAGTGAAAATTCAGCCATGAATAGAGAACAGCTACTGAGAAATCTGTGGGGTTTCCCTTGCAGCTTTTTGGTTCTCTAAACCCCCAGAAGACAGTAGCTTGCTTACAGCCAGGACCTCTTATGACTTGTGAACATGATATGAGGGTGCATAACAACAGTGAGTTTACACTCAGCTGGTGGCTCATCCGGTGAGGATTTACATTTTTGACTGATCTCCAGCACTTCCGCTGCCTCCCGGGGACGGGGCTGTGCATCTGAGGCTCTGCAGGCTCCAGCCAGAGGTGGTAACCAAAGTGCACAACTCAGTTGCTCTTTCCAGGTGTTATATTTTTAGTGTATTCCAATGGTTTGTTGAATTCCTAAATAATGCTTAGTGAGTTATGGTAGTTTTGGGGAATTATGTGAGTCATGTACTTGCATGTCTGTGTTTAGAATTGCTGTATATTCATTCTGTCTCATAAGAGTTCTTCATAACTTTTCTAAAAGGACGACTTAACTAAGCCCCAAGTGGCTTTTAATTTAAAGTATTTTGTAACCCTAAGAGGAATTTAAGGACAGGAATCCATTTTGGTTGACTATGACAGCTTTGTGTTGATTATTGCTAGAAAATATATGCATCTCCTCCCTGCTGAATAAATGATTGGCACCTCACTAATTTTAAGTAATTCAAATAATTACATCAAGCAAATCTATTCAGTAGAGTGATCCATTGCCAGGATAAGCATTAGCACTAATGGCTATCTCAGCAAAATCTTGTGTGGCAGGCAGCACAAAATGGCAGTGCTGGCAGCCCTTTTTTGTGATGAATTACGTTGTGAGAAATGAGGTCTGTGTGCTCACAGAGAAGCAAGAAAGGTGCATTCTATTTCAGTTGAAATGTAGGAATCAAAGCCCAGGTGCATAAAAAAAATCTCTCTCTGACTGTGGAATGTATAGCTGGGCCTCAGAAATCCCTTATGCAAGTGTGCAGACCTGTGTAGGGCCACGGTGCTGAAGGCAAGGTGTGGCCACAGGGGCTTGGCATTGGTCTGAGGCCTCAGTGTGGGATTTGTAGCTTGCAAATGTTCTCATCTCCTGGAACAGTCAGGAGGTCTGATGATGGGTCCCTGGGGTTTGTTTCCCTCCTCTGACATGACACTGAGAGGATAATCCTGAATGATCTTTTCTGTGCTCTGTAGCAGGGGATTGTTGTACAGCTACTCTGTGTACGTCTATGTCCTCACATTGGCTAACTTTAGTACAGCTGAAGAACTGTAAATGAAAAATAGAGCAGGGTATTTTTTTAGGAATTTGAAGTATATTAGGGGAATGTACAGATGGAAGCCTGGTCCCTTTGACATGGTGGTATCAGCAAAACAATCCGTGTGAGCTGCCGGAAAGATGCAAGCTGGAGGGTGTGATTGAAGCCTGACCTTCCAGAGTGAGCTTAAAGGAGTATGTTCACCACAGAGTATAAACACAGCAGTTACCATTCTTAGCTGCTCAACTTGCTCTATATTGAAAGCTTACCATAAAGCTTGAAAAGAATAATTAAAAAAAACCCAAACAAACTTGTGTATTCATTGTAATTTATCAGTTTGTTTGTTTTGGCTACTAGCTGTTGATTATTTATGTACATTTCAAGTAGCAGAACTTTGGGGAAATACTATTTCAGTATAATACCTAAATATAGACAAGTGTTTTTGCTGCAATTGATAGCTACCAAAATAAATTATCTCATAGCATACAAATACAAAATATCTGTGATGTGTGATGGAATGCAAGATCGATCATGTTCAGAGTAGTATATATATCTTGTTTATTAAGATATCTCTGTAATGAGAAGGCTTTATTGTGTGAGGAAAACATATTACAGAACTCTTAGGTTTCTCTCTTCCTTTGCTCTGTGTATATGTTTTAAAAAGAGGACATTTTCTTTAGGCTTTGATTATTATTTTTTAGCTGTTTGAAGTCTTTTGCCCAATTACAAATTATGTTACAGAAATGCAGGAGAATGTTCTCAGATATAAATGCTGTAGCTAACAGACACAGACAGTTTGGCTATCCTGGTTACTATGGTGAGGGCTGGGGAGGATGCCTGTAGCACACCAGTCTCTGTGTTGTTCAGGCAGGCTGTTTTTAATTTCCTGGGATTGCTTACGAGCTGTAATATTAATCTATTTGTATCCTCTTTCAGCACTTCCTTTGCTTTGCAGTGTAAGCCCCTTAATATAGATTGGCTGGAGAAGAGCAGCTTTGCCCTCCTTGCTGCCTGTCTGAGGTGCCCAGTGTGGCTGGAGAGCAGGGAAGGATGACCTAATGTGCTGCAGGCAGGAAGCAGAGCTGATTAGTCTGCCTCTAGAGATGCCAGTGCAGGGTGTGACTGGGGTGTTATAAATCTGCTGAGGAACATTTGCTTCTCTGGGAGAGATGACCACAGAAACATGCATAGGACAANTGCCTATTGGTATGAGCACATGATAATTCCTTCCACATTACATGATAGGGATTCTCCATTCTATTCTGGGTTCCCTAAGTCAAATGTCATCTCCCCCCCACCCTCCCCCCCCACCAAGCTGAAATATTTTTCACAAAACAGAATAATCCTCACAACAGATCTCAAAGGGAACCCACCTCAAGACAGTGTTGAAATTCTGTACTTAATCCACAATCTGCTGATTCAGGACAGAGATTTGAAGCTTTTGGCTGGTGACTGGGAGATGTGGGGGTTCAAATCCCTTCATGGAGAGGAAAATGAGTACTTGTCTTTCTCAAAGCCACACAAGTAGGACGTGGAGCTGTACGGCCAAAGGCAGACAAGGCAAGAAGAGCATGTCAATATAGCATGATTATTTTTCCAGCTGAATTACTTGTCAAATTCAAAATGCATCTGTAATCAGGCTGAAACAGCCTTTTCAAATAAAGTTGCTGTATATTGGATAAATATTTGCATAAATTATTTCTGATGGCATGGTATGTATGGCGTTATTGCGTCTGTTTAAATAAGCATATTTAGTATTGCTGACTTAATGTTATTAAAATATGATCTTCTGGATGCTTCCATGGCACTATTTTCTTCATTATACTTTTTAGCAAATTCACCAAAGGAGCATTTTATTTTAGTTGCAAAATGTAGTAATGATGGCAAAAGCAGCTAACACCAAAGTGAAAAAGAAGTGCTTTGGTTGTTTGTTGAATAAGAGCTTAAATATCACAGATTTGAGCAAGCTAGCTTGCCATCTTGAGTCTCCTAGCACAAATCTGTGTTTGCAAGATTGGACTGTCAGATAGAGGTGATAGGGCACAGAAATGGAAATATGGCAGATTTCCTGGGAGAACAGAGAAAGGAAAAATGACAGCAGAACAGAACACAGGAAGTCTAAAGTAGCAGGGCATAGACAGGGTTTGAGAATCAGGGAGTGACAAGAGAGCTCTGATCAGCAAGAGGAAGCTTAGAGATGATGTGGTAGCAATAAAAATTGTCCAGTTTGCAGTCAAAACAGAGGCAAAGCAGTAGGTGACACAAACCAAGATTTATAAATTATTAACAAATTTTCATCCTGTCTACCTTAATGTGAAATAGAGGGTGCTGCTTACTACCTTACTGAGTGGCACACATCATGCACAGGATTTACTCTTTGGCTACCAGAGCCTTGTAAAGGGGCCATTGAGAAATGTCCCTGTACTGCTGCAGCAAAGGGCACGTTTCCATGGGCTTGACTTATCTCAGTCAGGCAATGCAGATTAGCACAGTAACAAATAGCCAAACTAAAATCAGGGTTTTTTTCTGCAATTCCAGTGCTCCACAGTTTTGAGTACCTTGCTTGGCCTGTGTCCTCAAAGCCTCAGGTAGTTTAGAGTTGCTGTAGTACTCCTTGTTTCACTGCAAATCACAAATAGAGCTGGGAATAAACCCAAGAAGGATCAATTTGTAGTCTTGTGCTGTAACTTCTGAACCACTTTCATACACAGTATGGCCAACCAGCAGCAATGCTTTGTGACTGGCAGCTTGAAAGGTAGCACACAATATTGGAGGTGATGTATTTCACAGCTTGTAGTGAAGTTGTTTCCTTTATTGGAGGTCTTAGTCCAATGTTTTTAATGCAGTTTACTGACCTGAAGGTAAATGGTGAAATGTAAAGCATTTTTCCAAAGTGGTTAGTCTTTAATAGGGTTGCAGGAGTATACTCTGTAAGTAGTTGATTGTGTATTTGTACTCTAGCAAGAATACAATTTTAGCAGAGGCAAACCCCCTATAATATCGATGTCACAGTTTTGATCCAGTGAAGTCTGCAATAACCAGGCTGAGCTGGGTAAGTGAAAGTGTAACAGAGTGGAAAGAAGGCTGGTCAGGGGGTTTCTGGCTGTTATCTAACTGCAGCAACACGGAGTGAGGCCAGCCAGGAAGGCTTTTCAAGCACTGATGTGTTTCATAGCATGAGCTATCAAAAACTGACACCATCTCAGGGTTAGCAGCCAAAAAAAGCTGCTGCATTTGCTCAGGGTGTATTTAGTTACCTTGCTACATCCCTGCTATGGCAGGTTAATACTTGAATTCATGCTGCCTGGTTTTGCCTTTGTTGGCTTCTCTTGTTGGTTCCACCACTTGTAAGACAGTAGCACTGGTGGGATTAAGCATGGATGTTAATTATCTCCCCTCTCTGGCATCTCAAAAATCAATCTGGAAATGCTAGAGGATGGTCTTTTCAGAGGGGAAGAAAAAACAAAAATGTGAAACTCATTGATTTCTTCAGCGCACTCCTTCCTTTTGCGTTTTCTCTTTCACTGGAACTTTTAAGGGGAAAAAATAAGTTATTTAAACCAACTTCAGGATAATCTGTGCTTACCTCCTCAGATGCATGAGACAATGAGCACATTTTCCTCAGGACCAGTGTGGAATAGGTCTATTTTGCTGAAAAATGGCAGTGGTGGAAAAACTGATTATTGAGGTAGTTACTCTTAAAACTCCTTTATTCATGAGTTCGAATTTATGCAAATAGGGACTTAGGACTGGAAGCTTCTGTATGGAACCACTGATGACGAGTCATCAGTGCTTGTTTTGTCCTTTTTAAGACTCTGCATCATGTATCTGTCATTGAGTTTTATACTGGAAGTATGGGAGAAGCATAGCTGATGGTAAACACGTTTATCTGATGAGCTAAATCAATGGCATCCACTTAAACTGGCACAGATGTGCTAATAAGCATGGGTTGCTGTAGATTTTGCAGATTTTATGTATGGTTTTGAAGCTTTTTATGTGGCTAATACATATGTATTTTCTTATTTAAAAGAATTGGGTATATTAACACTGGAAACACTTTGGAAATGACTGGCTTTCTCTGGAGATGTGTAAGTGTGGAAATATGGGAGAGGATGGAAAGTAATTTTGTTCTCTCTGGCTGATAATTTGTCAGATGCAAAGTCTTCAAAGAAGACCCTGCTCACTGGAAGCAGAATCTCTGCTCTCTCTTGCTATGAAGAGCACTTAGTGTGAAAACTTTCACACTATGTTGTTCTGTGTGCCATGAACTTGATATAGGAAGGAACACACTTGATTAATACTAGGCAGTGTTTATGCATGCAGTAACAATTTGCCCATCTTCTCACTCCTTTTCCTCACTTCTTCCATGCATTGCTCTCCAGTATTGCACACAATTTCAATGAAGTCTTAATGTAACACTCTCTTCCTTCAATGTAAAGGTGGTACTGTTTTTCAGTACAGTTCCCAGAAGAGGTTTGAGGACTTAAATAGCAGCTTGGCCTCTTTTTCCATTGCCATGTCTCAGAGCATGCCACTCAGTCTGAGAGGCAGGCGTTTGGGGTGGTGCAGGAAGCTAATCTTAGCCTTCCTGTTTGGGGAAAGTGGCTCCTCTCTCCAGCCACATGTGGCTTGGGAACAGTCCCCAAGTGGCTGGCGAGCCAGAGCTCAGAAGCACATGATGCTGTAGGCGTGAAGGCTGCTGAGGAACAGGAATCACCAAGCTGGAGCTGCAGACCTGGCTGGGGCTCTCTGAGACACTGGTGTGAGGAGGGGAGGGCTGGCAGGGCTAGGCTGTCAGCAGGAGTGGCTGCCTGCCCAAAGGTGCCTCCTGCTCTCATGTTGGTTAGCTTTGGAAGGGCCCAGCTGTTTGCAGCCACTTATTCCATAAGTTGAGCTGGGCAGTGCAGGCAGAATTTCAGGAATATTCAGTGTTAGAGATACACTTCCCCCCACCCCCAGCTCAAACCCACTGTGTTCCTGTGTGGTCTCACTGGGTTTGGGGCTGCAGAATGGGAAGAAGATGGGAGATCCTGTGGTATTTAGTCAGGTACGTGGTTCTCTGCTGGTGTTTCTGACATGGGTTTGTAAAGGATCAGCTTAACTCACAAATGTCCTCCCTCTGTTGGTTCCACAAGCCACTAAGATTTGGGAATGGGTTTCTCCATCTGTGCTGTGCAGTAGGGTGAGGGGAGATGAGGGATTTGCAACCTCCTAGAAGAAGGGCTGTGTTCCTGCCTGAGATGGAAATGAAAGCATTTTTGTCTCCACTTTCAGTATGAGGGGATGACAGGCAGAGAGGGAATGCAGACTTCCAGCTAGCAAATGTTCCTAATAGAGAGGAGGAATATTTCCATTTTGTGTTCCAGTTAATTTTCAGTTATGTCCAGACAAAATGAAGGAAGCTCAGAGAGGGTACAACAGTGAAAAAGCGATTGATGATAATCTAGGAAATTGAAAAATCCAATCCAGTTTTTGTCACCAGTTAAAGCTGAAACTGTTTAATTTGAAAAAAGAAATAAAACATAGCTCTGACTTATCACTCCAATTACTTTTGCATTATTTCAGTTGGTTTTAAAGCTGAGTGAAAAGGGAGGAGGCGTGGGGCACCGTCTCTGTTTATTGCACAGAAACCCTTAGCTCTCTTAATGTGTTTAAATAAGCAATTACACTGTAGGGAAGGAATATGATGGCTTAATGCAAGATGTCTTAGAGCTCCTTCAGTCTTTGCCTCTTGTGAGGAGATGAATTGCTGTTTTCTTTGCAGGAGGCATTCAGCCAGCCAAAACCTGCTAATTATTTGCTGTCTTGGTTATCTTTTGCATACATGCCACTGACTGGACAGTCGTCACAATATATTGAATGTCAGTCCAGTCAAGAAGGGAAAGACAGTCTGAGAAATAACAGCCTTCAGTTTCAGTTGCTGTTTTGAGATGCTGAAGAGCCTGAGCTGAGAAATTCCTATGTAGTAAAGTTTAATTGAAAGTTGGTTTTTAACAGTAGTGAAGAATCCACAATTATCCTCAGAGGCCTTTTATGCTGCATTATTCATGCCATTATTCTGCATTATGCTGCACCTGGTCCTTGTCTTCAACCTTTTTACCATCTAAATGATAAGAAATTGGGGAGCAAATTGTGTTTAAGGAGAACATAACCACGATGGTTCCATTTTGTCTCTAAATTTTACTGGTTTTATAATTTTTAATTTGTATTTGGCACAGAAGGCACAAATTTGGAAGGCCTGTTAGGATGGAGGCAGTAATAATAATAACAAAATTAAAACCTGTCTGTGGAGCTCCCAGGGATCAGGAGGAGCAAATGGTCAGCCAGCTGCTGGAAGGGCTTGGAGTTCAGCATGAACTCAGCAAGGTAGCACTGGTACCATCCTGGTGTTTTGAAAGGCTGAGAGCAGTTCTGTTTCCTCCAAAGGGCTGACAGTCTTAGAGGGGAATCTGGAGGAGTAAGAGATATTTTTCTTCTTCTCCTGATCTCTTAGGCAGTTTCTAGGCAAATGCGTGCTGCTGCTTAGCCAGCAGACCTTGACCTGATGCTAACCTCTCTGTCAGCAGTGAGGATGGAAATAAATGGGAGGCAGAAACTTTGCCCATATTGTCATTGCTGTAGCTTTTCATATGAAATCTTACATTACCCCTAGCTGAATTGCATTCTGGCTATAAGCTGAAAAGCAAGCTGTTTCTCAAGCTGTGATCAGTGAACCAGTAGCCATTAGGAGAATGGAAGCAAGTTCTTAAAGCAGTGACACTTTCTTCTTTCCTGTAAATAATTGGAGTTGACTGCTGCACTGGTATCCTGGTGTTTGTGTTCCTATGCAAGCCTTTTGCCAGCTCTCTCTAGAAGCAGCACAGCCTGGATTTGACATGGATAGCCATACTTCTTGAACATGCTGTGGAGTTTCCCAAATAGTCTTTGCAACTTTCCAAAGCGCAGTGTGACACTGGGGACTGAATCTGTGTGGCTTAGTGAAAGTTGAGAAAGATCATTATGTTCCTGTTCTTCTACTCTGAAATAACTCATTTTTTAGGATTCTGTGTGTGTTTGTGTCTGCACAGAGTGAGGTAGGCAGCTCTCTTCAGTCTGACCTGGCTGCTGAAGTTGTAGTGTGGAATTTCTGCAGCTATGTTGGTGAAATGCTGCACCTGGAAACTTTGTGTGACTTTTAACTGTAACTTTCTGTTCCACCACAGCTTCTACCACTGACTTCAAACCATACTTTTGGCAAAATTTTTTCTCAAAGCTGCCTGGTAGGTGAAGGTGATGTGCCCTTTCTTCAGGTGGAGATCACTTGATTTGTGCAGAGCTCTTAAGTGACTCACTCAAATAAAATACCTTTGCCATTGGCACTGCACTGTCATGTGTAATGTGTCACCTTTTACTAATGGTGTCATTAATATGAATCTCACCTGCAGAATGTATTGCTGAACTTGAAATGCTTGCTGCTCTTGTATGAAAAAAAGAAACCTGTGTAACAGTCTAAGTAACTTGGAGAAAGAAACTAGATAACTAGAGAGATGGAAATGTGTTAATCAATAACAGCAAACTGATACCAAAAAAAATCCACCGTGCTTTTCTCACCTGTGGGAACGTACATCATAGGTGAAAATAGGGGACCTAGATAAGTTGTTTTTCACAGTAGATTGCAAACTAGTTTATTTTTAAAGGACTTTTCTGGCAAAATTATGGTAAAGGTGCTCCAAGTGACAGAAATTAAAATCCTAGTAAATTGCAGAGCTTTTCCAGAATTGCATTTTTCATTGCTGTGTGCTCTGCTTTTATTAATAGTAAAGATCAGTTCTTTGAAAAACTCTTTAGCAGGCTTGATTTTGATTTTTTCCTCACAAGTCTTCTCAAAGCTTCCAATGTCCTCATGTAATACTCCTATTAGTCTAGTTCATCAATATTGCATATTACCCTCCTGGATTTCCTACAGCATCAAAACAAATACTTGATTTCCTGTAGCTCATGAATCCAGGTAACCATGGCAAAATACAGTCAATCAATGAGTGGCCCTGCTCAGAGTGTGCTGCACAATTGCCTTTGTGCACTTGACAATAGCACAAAAGCACAAGTGCTTTATTACTTCACACCATCTCAGCAGGACTGTTGATGCGAATAAACGTTCAGAGCTGAATTCACCTTTTGGGGAATGTTTAGCAGGAAGATTCTTGTGAAGTCAGGTACAGAGATGTCCAAGTCTAGTTCTGCAGCATTCTTAGATTCAGGCTGTCCACCTGAATTCAGCCCTCTCTTTGTGTCTGATGCCTTTGTGTTTGAAATTTCTGAGATGGGTACAGCAACTTCCTGGGCTCCACCTGGTTTCAGATATTAGGGATAATACCTGGCAAACATTTCAGGCTCTTCCAGGGTCTGTAAAGCATGCTTAACTTACCTGAAATTCATAAATTCATAGCACACAGAGCTAGGAAGAAACATGGTGATTAAACTCTTCCACAGCATGAGGCAGAGAATTTCACTCTGATTTCTTTAGTCACCTCCATAATTTGTAGCTCAACAGAAGCATGTTTCTTCTAGAAGGGTGACTGATTTTGATTTTAAAATTCTGAAAGTATGTCTTCTATTTTTTTTAATCAGTCTCTTCTACCAAATAATGCCCTTAAGTGTCCATTGGGGGTAGGGTTTTTTGTGTTCTGGCATTACTGTGATTCGTTATGATGTGCTTATGTTTGCTGTTTAATGAGGTTAACTTGGTGTTTGTTGAAGTAATTGTGGGATATATGACACTTGTGAATGCCAGTTCCATGAGGTGAAATCTGGTACTTCTGGATAAAGTGCCAAGAGTTGACTGGATGCCAAATAAGGTACAGTACTTCACAGAAAACAATGTCTGTGTTGTGATGAAAGGGTATTTCCTTTCATGAAATAAATACTGGATCAGAAGCAATCTCTTTGATTTTTTTTTTCCTCAGCTGTGGAATTTGCTGGAATTGTACCAAAAGCAATAGGAATTATTTTAGTGAAGAAAGCATTAAAACAACTCTAGAGCTACTTACTGTTTTTCTGACAAAACAAATAAGAGAGAAAGTGTAGGAGGGAAAACTTTGACAAATGTGCAAAATTTATTCTTTTCATCAAATTTTGGGCTGTGTTTTCTATCAGCCTTCTCAGGTAAGTATTGCTGTCAGTATGTGCAGCACTTGCCTGTGATTTTTGGAGAGCCCTTGCACTGTGTTTTCAGTCTTTGCCTTTTAAAACTATACCTAGGAGTTGTGTAGTGAAAAGACATCAGGTTTTCTCAGGGACCTTTTGGGATTCAGGGCATATATGCTGGGATCATATGGAAAAATCTGATTCCAGCCACAGCTTTCTCTTCACTCTTTCCATTTGAGACAGCCCTCGCAACTGGCACTTTTTCATTTATTCTTTTTTTCAAAATTCTGACCTAAAGATACCCAGCCAAGAGCAAAGGGAGGAGAGAGACTGTGCGTGGGGGATATCTGTAATATGGTCAGATGATGAATTTCTGCTAAAATGCAAATTAATGCTTACTGTGTCAGAGATTTCACTGTGAAATAAGTTGGGTTTTTTTCCCAATTTCTCATCATTTCATCTTGTCACAACCTTGCATAAACTAAAGCTGGAGCCATTTGCAATTGCTGAAAAATTAAAACTCCAGGAGATAAGCACTACTTTGGTTTTGTTTGTGCATCTGTTCGTGTGGTGTGCCTTCACAGGATTTTGGGCAGAAAAAGTATTTAATTTTCACCAAAGAGTAAGGACAGGCACTTTCCTGCCCTTGCTGCTTATTGTGAATTGGAATGAGTGCATTTTCCTCTAGAAAAGCATTTGCTGACCATTTTTTTTTCCTGCCAGTGCAGTTAATGTATACGGAGTGAATTTCTGTTTTCAGGAATTATTCAGGGTTTTCTCTGGTTCTGTTGGGTTTGGGTTCTTTGCTTTGTTGTTGTTAGGGTTTTTATGTTGGGAGTTTTTGAGGTTTTTTTGCCTTTACCATGACTACAACACTCATGATCTACCTGTCCCTCTTCTAGGAGGATATGGTATCATGTCAGGTTTTGTTCATGGAACCTTTGAGTTTTTTCTTGGCTCTATGTGAACACGTTCATGTGTGATTGAAAATAATAGATACAGTAGATGTGTGTTTTAACTGCAGCTTATCTTAGCTGTTAAACAGCATGAGACCAGTTAACTATGGATGGAATGTTCTCTTAAAACAGCTGCCTTGGTCATTTTCAGCTTGGTTGCTTGTATCTGACCGCAACACAATGGTTTAGAGATTCTCTTTTTTTGCTTCCAGCAGTTGTGGTCAGGAGTGACTTACGTGACCCCCAAGTTACTTTGATGAGGTGAATAGTGTTCATGTTCTGTAGAAAACCCTGCTCCTTAAAGAATAATGGATTTTTCTTTTCAAGCAAATGCAAGTCTTCCTCTACTGACAGAAACAGTTTCAAAAAATGTCATGGGCCATTTTAAACATTAAAGGTTTGGGGGGGGTTGTGTCTTGAAGTTTTCTAGACTTCCCTTTTTTCTCAACAGTCTTTGTTATCAGTGAATTGCAGGGCATGGAAAATGGTGCCTGAAAGGTGCAATAGATCCTTTTATAAATTTTAAAAATATAAATGGAGCAAAGGGACACTTCACAATATTAGTATTTACTTTTGTATAGACAAAGCCTTTCCAGGTTTGTTTCTTGACTGACTGCAGACAGTAAAAACTGAAATCCTACTGTGTTGATGTCATAAAACCAGAAGGAGTGAACAGAAGGAAACCTAAATTATTTGGTAGAGATCAGATCCCAAATCTACTTAATGAGTCAACAGGTTTGTTCATTTTTTTTAAAGCCTGTGACAAATTTTATGTGAGAGTCAATGCTTCAAGGTGTTCTTACAGCTTGCCCTGGCAGAGGAGCTGGGGCACAGGGACAGGATTTCACTGGTTGTTGGTGGGATCAGGACCAGGGGTCTGAGATGTCTGGAGCCTCAGCTCCAGTGCTGATACCAACCTCTGTCCACACCTTCCTTGCACCCTAGAGAAGCTCATAGTCCTTTTCAGACAATTTAGTTTAGATACAAGGTGTGGAACTACTGGTTTGCTGATGAGATTCTTACTGTGTGTTTAGTGCAATGATTCCTTTCAGTTTTCTCTTTATTGGATACAAGGGAAATTTATTTATTTTTTAAAATAAAAATAACAGTTTAGATACAGAAAATAACAGTATCATCTGGAAAACAGAACTTAGGAGAACAGGGTTACAGTGTTAGAGCTGAGTAAAACCCATGCAAAATTTGGCTGCTTATGTATGGACTGGGGACTGATGATGTGTTCCCCTAAAGTGTATCAAATTTTAATTCGCTGTATTGGACTTTTTTTTTCTTGTTCCAGAGAATATCACATCTGTCTCTGCCAGCATCTATTTATCTTGACAAAAGTCCCATTTTTCAGAATCCTACATACTTTTAGAGAAGATACCATGCATTGACATAATTCTGACTTTTATGTGTGGCATGCCAGCCACATGTAAATGGAACTGGAAGTTGTGCAGGTCCTTCACTGAACATTGATATGACACTTTGTCACCTCACCAGACTTCTTCATGCTGCCTTTACATTCTATTCAAAGTCTTCCTCACTTGCATCCTTCTTACCTCATATCCTACCCTAGTCTATGGAAATTGTTTATTGTAGGTTCCAATCCTGTGTTTGGTTTGTGTTCATAATTGTCCTCCTAGATTTCCTCCTATTTTGGTGCTTTTTTTTTTTCCCTTACCTATATTCTGACTGGTGCTTTTCTTCTTTCTACTCCTTAAATAACTGTGCTTTCCTTATACAGGTGTAGCTTTTCTTGCCTTCTTAATATCACCTCACTATAAAATAGTGGTTGCACTTAGGTGGAGGGGGAAAAAAATAATCCCTTCCTACTTCACACTGATCCTCTGCTAACCTTGAGTCTCTTGGCTTGGCTTCTCATACTGCAGAGTTCTAAAATCTGTCACTATCTGTTCACTTCCACTGATGTAAAGTTGGCTTCTGCCATGGTTTTCTCTTGGCTAGGTTTGTTCAAAGCTCATCCCTCTTCTGTCAGCTCTGACTACCTTATTTCCCTCAGCCTTGTGTGTGTTTGGCATGTCTTTTTGTCATGCTGCTCTTTTAATCTCTGTCTTTCCATATGAGCTTAATATTCTGCATCGTGATTTCTATGACTTTTGACCAGCTCAGATGCTGCTTCCATCCCATTCTCTGTCTTTTCAGATATGCACTATCTTTTATTCTGCTTTTCACACCTTCAGCGATTTTAGCGTAGATCTCCTGCATAATTTTTTAGCTGATTTGGTTTTGCTTCTTTTCCTCTTAATCTTGCCTGGCTGTGGTTCAGAACAGGGACCAGCTCTTCTGGTGGTTCTCTCATCTCCTTTACAGAACACATTCAGGCTGGTGGAAGCATATGACAAGCTTGGAGTAATCCTTCACTGTCTTCTTGCTACGGAAAACTGGGCATTGAAAAACAAATAAAAATTATTGGGCTGTCTCTTGTGGCAAATCTGCTCATTTATCCTGTAGTAACTTGTTTGCAGCTCAAGAAATAACATGAGCCCTTGGTTTTTATAATTCCCTAGAAGCAATGAAGCCTTGGAATTTCAACAGTTGTAAATAACTTAATTACTAGTCCCTTTAATGAGAAATGTCTGTCTATAAATTTCTCCTTGAATCAATGAGTAAGTTTTCTTCTGTCATTTAGAACATCTTTTGACAATGGTCTATATCCCTGCATGTTTGGTTTGTGGAGGTTTGTTTTTTTTTTTTTTTTTAGCTAAATAATGCTCTGGTTTCTTCAGTTAGCAGAAATTTGATAGCAAAGAACAACTTTCCTTTCCTAACCATTTGTGGGCTTGTCACAGACACTTGGTGTTAAACACTGGAGAAATGTTGTGTTGTGATTTCGTTGGTTAGTTGGTCTTCTCTCCAGTCCAATAACACATTGCAAAGATTATTTTGTTCCTTGCTGGCATTCCTCCTCAAAGGGGCGTAGGGAAATTGTATGTACACCTTGTCTTTTCTTAGTGATTGCTCTTGATTGTAAGGACTTGCATCAAATCTGTTATTCTTCTACAGAAATACCTGTAAAATTGTTATCAACCACCTTGAGCACCTGAGGTCAAGCTTTTAAATCCTTTAGTCATTGCTTTTGTCAAGCTGAGACCTTTTGTATGATCTCTTCAAAGTCAATGGGCACTGGCCGCTCCCATTCCTTTTGACCTGCCCAGTTCCTTCATGTGATCAGCAGATGAGATGTTAAACAGAGATTAACTCTGGTGTATTGCCCCCAGACTGCAAACAGATGGGAGTTTTCATGGAAAGGGAGGAAATTGCCTCATGAGATGCTTGTTGCCTCATCAGCTGAGTTGCTGCTTGTTCACAAACGAACGTAACTCATGTGCTCACACAAAGATGATCCTCCAAATGCTCAACACTTCCATCTCAGGAACAGTCAAAAGACAGAGTAAACAGTCAGAAGACAGAGTATACCTACTCAGACTGGGTCCCCAGCTTGGCAGCTGAGCATTATAAGGCAGTTTAATTCCAAATACGCTGCCTCTCTTCAGGGTGCACACCCTGTGTTGGTAGGGGTCGAATGAGAGAATCTGATGGATCACTTTGGCTGGGATCACTTTTTCTGTGTGACACTGGATCACTTTTTCTGTGTGACACAGTACAACATTATGCACACGTATCACAAAGATCTCTGCAAGTTATCTCAGAAGCAGTGCTGCTGAAAAGTAGATTGGACTGAGCCTGGATTTGAGTGATGTTCCTGGGCTGTGTCTGGTAATTTGGCCAGCTCATGTGCACCTTTATTTCTATCTTCATCATGTCAACTGCATATAATGAGTCCCTTTTGAACCACACATCTTTAACTCTAATTAAAAAGATAAATAATATGTTCAAAGTTCTGGTAAAACTCTGTACTTGGCTTAAACAAGACATTGTAAGACACTGTTTATATTGTGAAACCTTTACAGACTTGAAAAGCCGCTTCAAGTTTTAAAATTGAACTATGTATTTATTCCAGTAAAAACTGTTTAACTATTTAAATCTATTACATAGATTTGAAGAATATCAAGTGGGAAGGGGACCTCAAGGATCATAACCTATCTTGAACAAAGAATGTACTTTGTGTTTCTTTATAAAGGCGTCTGTATGACTGATGTGTTTACTTACGATTTTCTTTGGTGTTTTCTCTGTTAAGAGACTGCAGGAGGCTTTAAAATTAATTTTGACCTTGATTATGACATTGATATTAGTTAGTAGCATGCAATTTTCTTATGTTTTGGTTGTGCTTACTTTGTTGGGGAATCTATGCATGGTGTTATCAAACACATGCACTCCGTGTTTGAGTAACTCAGGGAATACCTTTGCCTGAAAGCATCCACATTTTACATTGAAAGTTGTTTTAAAATTCATTTGATTTGTCAGGTATAATCTTAATTCTTTTCTAGAAATCCTTCCTAGAAGACGATTAGTTTTATCTGTAAAATAGTATGAAGCTATATCTTAGTTTCCTATGTATTTCTATAAATAAGCCTGCTATGTAGATAAAAGATAATAATTCTTTTGTAATACTAATACTTTTTTATTAAAGAAAACACCTTTTTTTTAACCAGTGAGCTACAAAGAAAAATGCAGAAGAAATTAAAACTTATATTTAATGAGCATGAATGATTAATTGCTATTCTTGGAGTGATGCAGTTTAATAATATATGAAGTGGTTATTCAGAACAGCTGACAGCAAATTACTCTCTCTAGGTTTTTGTTTGCTATTTATTGTCTATGTAAAATACATGGGTGACCTACATTTAATAAATTTATGCTTGTATTGTGGGCTAAGCAGAAATAAGTAATCATATTAAGTCACTATAATAAATCTTTAAAATAGATGAGAATAAATTCTCATTTTCTCTGACACTTGAGGAGCCCAAATGAGTACCTTGTATTACTGAGAAATCTGAGTGAACACTGCGCTGTTGTTAATTAAGATTTTCCTTGTAAAGTGGATCATCTTGGAAACCTTTCAAAAATCATTTATTCCGTTATTTTTTCATAACTGGTGCACAAATCAGGTTGCTATTCCCACATCTCTGGCTGTAGTGTGTTAAGAGAGGGGATGCATGCTCTTTTGAGCACCCTGCCTTTGTAGAATGTCGATTTTCTTGCTCGGTGAACGTTAGAAGTGCAAACTGCTTTGAGACTGAAATCGGGAGTGGGGTTTACTGCTTCTATTTGTGGCTCCTTTGAGCAGCCAGTTGCCAAGGAGATCACTGGCAAAACCCCAGCAACTCCCTGCACCACGTTAGCCTATAAAGCAAGCACTGCAACAGATCCAGTGACAATCATTAGACACTTCCTGAGAAAACACCCTGGAGGTTTTAGGAGGGTTTATATTTCCACCACCTGTTTCATTGTCACATCTGCTCTTCAGCAAACAGAAAGGGAAATGTTTATGAACTCTGGATAAATATATTATTTGTCTATTTTCCCAATATAACCAAGCGATGTCTATTAAAAACATTTCTATATCTATTAAAAAAACCCCATTTCTCTGCCTGCCTCGTGTAATCCTTCTTTGTGTCAGAGATAATTAGCAGCCATCTAATAAGATTAGCCAACCAGTGTGATTAGTGAGCTCAAACCCTGTCCTTTTCCTTTTGCAGGTAAGTGAATGTGGCATTCAGCATCCCTATCTACATTATTATCACTTTCTTTGGCTCTTATTTCTGATGCCAATTTATGGAGTGAAAACAATAAAGGCAGTTGGAGCATACTGACATGCAGGTACTGTGGATGCTGTCGGAGTGTATATTCTGAGAGAGATGGTAAGTGGGATGTTTTCCATCTTCACCTACATCCTGATAGCATTTTGATTATTTGCTGCTGACATGTAGCAGCAGCCTGTTGTGCTCTTGGAAACCAGCTCTCTGTGGCATTGCTGGAAGGAGGAAAAAAATAGGAGATGTTTTGTTGGATTGGTGGACACCAGTTTTCTGTGGATTTCTTTTTTTCCTGGATCGCAGGGGGTTTGGATGTACTGTCTCTGAAACGTTATTAGCATTTTCCTTTGGGTTTGGATGTTTCAGCTTGGAAACCAGATACCATTTGAGGAGATGTGCCAGAGTGGTGTAATTAACCAGAGATGATCAAATTGGAAGGGGAGAGACACAACCAGAAATGGACGTTGTGTTCCCTGCTGAAAATGATGGCAGTTTTCAACTGAGCATGTATCAGAAAATATTCTTAGACTGCTCAGAGGCTTTGTAATTAAATCTAATTTGAACAAGATAATTGCATTACTTTTTATAAATTGGAAATTAGTCAGGTTTTATAGGTATACTTTAACTGTGCTTGAGGAGATGCAAAACACCAGGGAGATTTTTGGTGGAATGGAAATGTACCAATGTTAACTGGTATTTAAAGGAAAAATAAAAGAATGAGCTGTTCATCTCAGTGTTAAGGCAGATGGAGTTCCAAGTGAGCTCAGTATTTTGCTGCATTTCCAGAGAAGGCAATAATGTATTTTGCTATCTACAGCAGCACCTATTCATAGCCTGACATGTGAATGCCTTTGAGCAGGTCTGCTGAAATCCTTATAACGAGGGCTGTTACCAGGATGGTTTTTTAAATGCCAAGTTTTACATTAAGTATCTCTGGAAGCAGTAATATTGAGTGAGTGCCTTTAAAAGCTAATGTCCCCTTTAAAGGTCCCTGTTTTGCTCAGAGGGATTCTAAGGAGTTTATGTTTTCAGAGGGACAAATTACTCCTCCTCCACCTCTAGGGATAAAAATTCCTAGTTCCTCTTTGCCTTTCACACTTGGAGAGGCCAGTCTGCCCACTACTGTGATGCTTCCTCCACAGTCTAGTGGCAGTGGCAAATGGGGAGTTTTCCTGGGATCTTCAGGAGGTTAAGAGGAACTCCTGCAATGCTGATGCATCAATGTCTGTCACAATATTGTGTAGCCTCAGCAGTCACAACTGCACAAACCCTTATTTCTACCAATTAACTGAGAAGAGACTTATCTCTTGAATGAAAATTTTGATGATGGGAAGAGTCAGTGAGTTGTGCTGCATGGAGCTGCTAGTTAATTCAGTGCAACTGTTTTCTGATTAAACAGTTCGTTCTGGGAGACAGCCAAAATGATTTCCTTCCCTTAGAGCATAAAACCCTATGAATTCTTTGTGAATGAATTTCATCACTTGTTGTAACATCTTCTGTCATCTTTAACATATGGTAAAATAGTTGAAAACCTGTTTGCAACATTAGTTAAAACTACTTACATAACCATTTTCCAGAGTCATTATGGGACATAAAATACCAGAGTATCAAATACGATATGAAATAGATATGTAAAGGAAAAAGTAGAGGAAATAAATACCTGATTCATTGTCCCTAAATGCCTTACTGCAATTCTTACGGGGTAATTATTTGTTCATAAGCCTTTTTTTTAATGGAATGTTTTTTCTATTGTCAATACACATATGTATATATGTGTGAATGTATTTGCATAATATAGTATTTTCTGTACTAATGTGGGTTTTAACTGTCCTCTGGGATATAAATGAAATAATGTTTGTGGTTTTGGAATATTCAATTATATCATCTGCATCTGTTGAATAACTGGTTTACATTATGTGGAAGGCTTTGGTATTTGCTATTATAATCTCTCCTTGTTTAAAACTAGTATGTTTCACAAAATGCTATAAAATTTTTAGGGCTTTGTTTTTAGTACATGCACAAGTCATGTCTGTGGCAGGATTATGAGAACAATTAAGATTTAGAGATTGATTGTAAGGTTAATTTTTTCACTTTTGTGACGCTACATTGATTTTTTTTTTTCCTGGAGCTTGGATTGTTCTCACTTATTTAATATTTTGAGGGTGAGTGAAAGAAACAAGAGGTCCCAAATGTAGCTAGGGGCAATTACTCTCCTGCCCTCTCCTGTAATATGTCAGGAAGTTCTGTAGTTGTCCTGTGATGTGTCCATCATGCCAAGGGAAGGGTTTGTAATGACTCATGGGCTGTGAGGCTGACAAGTGTGACATCAGGCTGGAAAAACTGGATGGAGTAAAACAATTTGAGGGTGTGTGTGGGAAGAAAACTAGCTGGCTTCATCAACAGGAGCATGACCGAGGTAGTACTGCAAAAAGGGAGAGGAGCAAGTGGAGGAGATGGTGGAGGCTGTGGTGAGGTGCAGTCTGACAGGGCACTTTTGTTCTTGAGCACCACCAGCAGAGTCTGTTTGGCCAAGCTGATGTGGCTGTTTCACAGAGATTTGTACTCAGTGTTTGTGTCTCAGTAACTTACACTGCTGAGCATCTCTGGCTCACCTGCCCCACTGTCACATTAGAAATTCAAGTTGTCACCAGTCTGAACTGCTCCCTGCTTTTCTTACAAGGACATGGCAACGTGGCAAATCCCTGGAACCAAAATTGATAAACATATTGAGTATTTTCTGGATGTATTCATTGGTTACCTCTAGAACAGTGTTCACAATTCTAGGAATAAGTCTTCTGATGAACTGCTCTGGTCATGGTAATTTGGCATACAGCTTTGCTTTATGACTATATATGTAAATGTGCTTGAAATACATCTCTTTAGTACTAAATATATAATCAAGCAGACTGTTTAGATTTGAAATTAGCCTATAGTCATCCTCTTTGGCTTGTTTTGTGCTTGTAAAAAGTATTAATTTATTGGCTTAGCATTAATTTTTACTGAGTAACATGAGTTCAGTAGAAACAACTATTTGCATTAAGAATTGTAAATGAGCACTTATTTTTGAGGCTCTGCCTGCTCTTTATCTCTGTCCATTTTCTGTTCTTATGTGTGCAAAGTTCTACTTGTGAATGACTGATAACTATGTGCTGGATACCCATTAAGTGCTTTGGAACTAACTGACAGATTTATTTGGAAATCTGTTTTTTAAGGGTACTTATCTGGTAGCATGCACATACACACAGACATTGCATTTGTTGGTAGAATAAAACCCTGAGTGGCTGTCACCAATAAAAGTGTAAAAACTGTGGTTGTATTATTTGGTTTGTGATTGGGATTTTTGGTTGGTTGGTTCCCAGCCCCCCACAGAAAAAAAGTCAAATTTGGCCATTTATATTATGTGTTCCATCAACTCCATAGCTAATTTTCAGTGAAAATTGAAAGATTCTTTTGATGGTGAAATGTTCTTTCAATTGTTGTTGAATGTCGACACTGTCTGCCTCAGGAGTGGAAACTTCACTAAGGTCACCTGTTTTCTAGATGAGATTTTTGGTGGTGTAGCTTGTGAATTACTGTAGCTGTGTGGTCATGCATGTCCTTTAAGGCTAGGCTGAGATTTTATGTGACTCATTATTTTTCTCTTTTGCTATTTTCGATTTGGAGCTCCAGAACAAAATTTTCAGACTGAGAACCAGACCCCGCAGATGCTGATCTTTCAAGGATAAATGAATAAATCAGTAGTTAAATTTCATTCTAGAAAAATAACACCCAGTTCTCTCTAGGTGCAAATGGCTGGTTAGGTAATTTGCAAGTGTTCCATTTAGCTGAATTTCACTCTAATCTTATTTTTGAAAGTGTCTCTGCAGTTGGTTACTTTATGATTCTTTTCCACTATATTAATGGTATTTCCATATACAAAATCACCATTATTTATGATCACATCATAGCTACCCATTTATATCTTTGCTATTTCATTAGAGGGATGCCCATACTAAAAATGGGCACCCTATCCTCTTGTTTTCTGCAGGGTAAAAGCAGGAGGTAGCCAATTCAGGATGTTTTCCAGTAAACTTCTAGCCTTCCGTAAAAATACTGGCAAATCCTTGTTTGGGAATCATGTGGGTGTTTGCTAAAGTTGTTGAGGTGGGAAAATCTCAGCTATAAACTTAACATAATGATTATATGACTTGTATATTCTCAGCAACTTGTGTGTATGTATTCTGCTTATTTGGGCGATAATTATAAAAATAGAAAAGTAGATCTAAAAAAAAAAAGTACATGGTTTTTTTTTTTTAGAGATAGGGCTACCTTTATCCACCCAAGTGGCAAAACCCTTCCAGCCTTACCCTTTAGCCCTGTGAGATTGGGGGGTGGATAAGGTGAGCTCTTCACTGTGTAGGTTGGGGACTGGGGTGATGTTCAGGGCAAGGCTTGGAAGACACATTAATCTGATTTTCACCCCTGAGACTGTCTTATTTAAGTTTTACCCCTCATTCCCGAGGCACAGTGTTAATGGCTTCCTTGCTGTAAGGACAAGTGGGGACTGAAAATGCTTTTCAGGGCAGGAGAATTAACACTCAATCTTTGCTTTTAGCAGGAAAGGCAGTGCATTATCTGTGCTTGTGCTCTGTCATGCTCACTGCTCTGGGCTGCAGCTCTGTCCCAAGGTGTGCACTCAGGAGATGCCCTGCTGGATCCCCACAGAGGAAGGGGATTCCTCTCAGAGCTTTAGAAAATCCTGTCAATTCATGTTGAATGTGTGAAGAGCCTTCAGCTCCAGTACTGGAGACAGTTATGACTCCCACCCTGTTTTTGTGGAATTTTGCCTCACCTTTAACTTTTTAATTAATGCAGTTCTTGCACCATCTTAACTTTGTAATTAAACTTGGTGTAAGACAATGGATTGATTTTTTAATTAGCATGACTACAGGCTGCAAGTGGTTTTGTCTTTCCTTCCATCATTTCTGGCTGTGAGAAAAATTTAATTTTATAATGATGGCATAGCATTTTCCATGGTGGTGACATAAAAACATAATGATTTTAAAATGAAATGTGCATTTGCATTTAGGTAATATTGGTAGAAAATAGCCTCTGCAGCTAACACAATTTTTATATTGATCATACACTGTCTAATCTTGTTTGCAATTAGGTGGAGGAGGCATATCCTTACAGATGTTTTATTTTTAGTATTGCAGTGGTTTGTATGTGTTATTGTTATTCCAGTAATATGCTTTGGCTTAGCTAGAAAAATGTAGGTTCAAGGAATTGTTCCTTTAAGGCACTGTTTTCATAACAGCACTAGTTCTTAATTTTTGCTAGAAAGTAGGAGCAGCAAAACATGGGAATGAATAGCCTTGGAAAAGGCATAACTAGTTTTACTGAGCTCTTACCAAGAGGAAGTCCTTTACAAGAAGATGCTGGGAATATGCTTGTTGTTGGCTATGCTTTTGAGCTACTGAAATTAATCTCCTGGTCAGACAGGGGGGAAAACTCGAGAGGAAGAAGCAGTATTGTGTTCAGACTGATGTGACAGTGTAGGTGCTACTACTGAAGTTGTGATGGACAAGATGTGCAATGAGGTTTGCAGGGCCCTCATACAGGACAGAAGGTTTATGCAAAGCTAAACTTTATGAAAAACGTTGTGTTTTCTGAAATTTCCTCAGCTTTGGGAATGAGTTAAAATACTCTAAAGGGTTCATTCTCAAAGAGGTGCAAATGCAGTGGATGTGAAAATAGCCCTTTTGCCAAGAAGGTGCAGTGCAATGAATCCTTACTGAAGGGATCAATGTTTATGAATGCTGAGGCTTAAATCCTCCCAAAAGAACACTGCTGGGCTTCCCAGGGTGTTGAGAAGTTGATTTGTCCTTTTCATCATAAGTTGTGCAGCTTTCCTGTGGTGGGGGGAAGGCCACTGAACTCTTAAACCTGGAAAGATGTCTTGGTTAAAAACCAAGAAAGATGTCTGGGTTAAAAAGATGGAAAGATGTATGCGGTTAAAAACCAGGTGGGCAGTGGTTCACAGCAGAAAGAAGGAAGGCAAGAGTAAAAGGACCACCTATTATCATTGCAAAATCTGTATTTCAGCACCTCATGTTGGAAAATAGGTCGAGCATTTTCACGTAAGATTAAGAAAAACAGTCAAAGATGGTTGTATTAAACCTGTCTTGATTTCTCTACAAAGTAGAAAGTAACAGCTGTACATAAGGCTGGTTAAATGGCAAACAATTGTTATAAAATCTTAACTATCATTTGAAGTTTCAAGTGACAGAGTTCACTACATAGTTTGGTAAACCATTTTGTCAAAGAAATACCCTTGCTGTTATAGTTTTGCCAGGCATGTATGATCTGAATTGAGACATAACAAGGTGTATCATTAATGGAAATTATCCAAAGGCTTTTGACTGTCTTCTGTGCTTTATTACTCTGGAAACAGAAGTTGTGTGTGTGTGTTGGAAAGGTTGCTCTTCAGGGAAGAAAGAACAAGGGAAATTTTAATATTCACCACCTCAGAGATACTGTCTTACTCAAATATCTGCTTTTGCTTTAAATATTCAGCTAATTCCTTCCCTGTTTTTATCATGCTGAAGAAGATATGTTTATTGCCAGGATTTGGCTTTATTATTTTAGTTCTCTAGAGCTTCAGGTCTCCTCTGTGAGCATGAATTCACAAAGAGCTTTTCTCACTCTTAAAAACAGTCTTCTATTTCAGAAAGCAGAATTCCTCCCTCAGAGATGCCATTGTGCTCCATTTGTGCTCAGAAAAGATGTGAAAAAGCTGAGGTACAAATGGCATATGCTGCTTGCCTTTGAAAAAGCGTGGATTCAAAATGGATAGAGGCAAAAATTACTCTCCATCTGTAATGGCTCTCCCAACAGTATCTGAAGTGGCAGGAGTGGGTGGGCAATGCCCCTTTTTCCCACCTTGGCCTTTTCCCCACCCTTTTCCCTTTGTTCCCCACTCCTGCTGGGCTTTTCTCTCCTCTGCCTCTGCTCCCCTGAGTCACCTCCCACGTTGTCAGGGGTTTGGGGGGCTCAGGGGCTGAGGGATTGGGATCCTGCAGAACCTGCTGGAATCACCTGGAATATCCATGCCCACCTGAGGCAGCACTCGCCTCTCCTCACAGAGACTCTGCTGCTGGTCACAGATGCTCTGTCCATCTGGAAGAGGAGTCAGCTCAGGAGGCAGACCCTGCCCAGGATCCCCCCCAGTGCTGCCTGGAGCGAGGTTTATGGAATCTGTGGCTGCGTGGCTGCAGCGTGGGCGAGGGCAGCCCGGCAGCTGCCGTCAGGTCAGGCTCTCGGCGAGCGCAAGGCGGAGGCAGCACAAACCTGACCTCTGGTTTTTGCTGTGTAACACCAGCGTGGTGCTACCCCCCAGCTTTGTTCCAGGTCTGATGGGTGTAACTAAACACCACAGATCCGTGGCTGCTGTGCTGGGTGAGCAGCAGCCCGAGCTGTGCCACTGGCTGCTCGCGGTCCCTTTGGCAGCATTTCCCACAGGAGTTATCCCTGCACTTCTCCTGAGAGCAACAGCAGAGATGGTTTTTTTTGAGCTTAACATCAGTACAAGCCTGGTGCAGGCAGTGGATCAAAGATAACAGCTGAGAAGCTGTCCTAGGATTTTATTCTTCTCTTTGGTATTGCATGAAGTTACGTTTTTTGCCCATTCAACTGCACTTGTCATGACGCTTTTCTTGCTCACACTCTCACAGCTTAGACTGAAAAGTATCTGCAGGAGAAAACTCTCCTTGTCTACCAAACTTTGGCAATATACAGCAGATCCCCCTTGCATAGGCACACATGGGGTAAGAGGACCCCATGGTTGCTTTCATGCCAGTCAGTACTAAGTTGCAGGCATATGTATATTTCAAATATCTCCACTATATATTCCGTATACGTGTTTCAGCTGTAACTTCAGGGTGTTGTGCTGCACACAATAGGCTGTGTGGCTGCCTCCCTTTGTCACATCTATCTCTGTAACACAAATCTGCTGTGTGTGACTCACCCACTTGTTATTGGCAGAAAGATGGACAAGCTCATTTGCTGTGGAACTGCAAAACTAAATACAGCCTGGGGTTTGCCTATTGTAATTTCTACCTTTTAGGTGGCTGAGTGGGACATTGCCTTCATGACCTTAAGGGGCATGAATAAGAATATACAAAGATTTCTGCATTTCTTCTTAATCCTTACTGCTAAGGATGCCAGCACATGTTGCTTCGTGCAGCCTGGCTTTAAGCTATTCTTGTCTGCATCTCTCAGCAAAAACAATCAGTCTAACAGGACAAGTTAATTGGGTCAGGATGATCCACTCTTAAAATTTGCCAGCAGATCAGAAGCAATGTCCTTTATTTAGCCTATAGAACATAACTCCGTGTAATTCCTGGGCTGAGTGGCTTAGACAAAGCACCTTAATTATTGCAGATAAATAAACTGAAAAAGAATCAACAAAGCAATATTTGTTAGAGCATGTGAATGTGGCCTGTCCGGGTTATTTAATCGAGGCAGTGAAACAACATTTCACTGATTACCTCCCTTTGAAAGTACAAGTTGTTTGGATATAAATTTAATGTAGGCAATTAGGTGCAAACATTTTGGGCTATACATTAAATATCTATTCAGTTTAGTGTTCTTTTTCCCCACAATGTTCTGGAGTTGTGAGATGGGCTGAATCATATTCGTCATTTAAGGCAGGGCATTTTTAAGAGATCTGTGCTTTATTAGTAGTTTGATGTGAAAGCAGATATTTCTGTATGTATATTTGATTTGTGTTTTGCTGGGATCTGATTTAGAGTTTTTTGCTTTCATTGTACATTTCCCACTACTCTCAATCCAGTCTGGCAATTTATAAATGCTGAACTCTGATGTCTTTGTGCCAACTGGAGCTGAGTGACTGCAGTTCTTTGCCAGCAAGGCTTGGTCTGAGTGGCTTCGAGGTGTTCTTGCTCTTGATCTATAAAACTTTTGGCAACCTTTCAGTTTTCTCTTTTGTCTTGTAACCCTGTGTGTTTCTGAGCCCTAAGGCATTTATCACCTCTTGGTGCAGTAGAAAAACACCGTGGTTCTTAGAAGGAAAAAAAAAAAAAAAAGTGGATTCCTGTGTTTCGAGTTGCTCCCTGTAAGTTTATTGTGGAGAGTTCTGTACATAATTGCTGTGCTGTATGTCTAACTTTTTAATTCTCTGCAAACTATCCTATAGTTAATTACTTCTGCATGATATTGAGGTGTTGATTTCTAACATTTTATTTGTAGGTGTGCAATTTTTTAAAAAGTCCTAGAAAAATGTCAGCAGAGATCTGTAAATCTGAATAATGTAATTATAGAATGATTCTTCTGTGACGAATAGAGTCAAGAAGAAAATCGCTAAATCATTGTCGTGCTAGTTTCCTGTGGCACTCCTCTGAAAATGGAATTATTGTAACACCTTGTACTTGTATTATCCTCGGGCTGGGTGCTGTGCATCTTGATTGGGAGCTATGTATAGCAGTGACCTCACTCACCACAAAAATGCAACAACTGCTGTTACTCTGTGTGGTGCTGAACATGTTAACCTCAAGCAAGGAGGGAAGAAGATTATTATACTTTAATGAAACTTCAGTGAAGCTGTATATAAAAAAAAAAGTTGGATTTTCCTAAGCTGGAATTTATCTTGTTGACTGAAACTGGCGTTCAGGTATTGTGGGCTCACAGATGGTCAGGACCTTGTTGTGTGTTTAATTTACAGCTGCAGCAGGATAGCTGTGCTGACTTTGCACTGAGGAATTGCTTCAGCACCGACCCGCTCTGTTTTCCTCAGTGTCCAGGTGTTCCTCCAGGCCACAGCCAAGAACTAGCCCAGCAAACCCTGCAGGGGGAACAGGATCACAGCACACAGTACTATGCTGTTCAACATGTTTGAACAATCATTATTTTTGCCTTTCAGGTACTGCTGTGTCTTAAATCTTCAGCTATTCCATTCCCAATTCAGCCGTTCTGGATGTGGATGTTATTTCTGAATGAACAAATTATTCTGAAATAATTATTCATTATAAAAGCCAAACTCACCATATGTATGACCTGTTGAAGAGAAAAAGAACCTGAGGTCACTCTCTGACATTATCATGACTCATTCCTGCTTAACATTTTGATTGTACTGTGGCTATTGTATTTGCAGATTCTGACAAATAAAGTTTGACAAGCTGTAAACCCTGATGTATAGCAATGAGTCACAGTTGAAGCACCTGATGCTTTCAGTACATGTCTGAAAACTGCAATCTTGAGGACACTGATGTAAAGAAACTTCTGTGATTTGTGTTTTTGGAGGCCTGTTATTATTATTGAATGCGTTTTTATAAAGGCTCCTGAAGATATGTTTTCAGGGCTGTAATGTTGGCTAATGTTCTTTGTAGCAGGGACAGTAGCTTCAAACTACTTCTGTTATAGAGCTGTTTTGCTAAAACTTTCTACAGGACAAAACTGAAGGAAATATGTTTATTTTTGTGGGATTTCAGAAGTTCTTTCTCTCCTCCTCCAGTCAGCAGGAATTGGTTGTGGAGCAGACAGTTCTGCTGGTATTTTTGCTGCTCTCCAGTTGCTGTACACTACTGCCTTACAGAAATTGCTTGTTTAGCTCACACCATGTACTTTTGGGGAGGATCATGTTAAGGTATTGTTCTAGATTTAGAAATTGTACTCTGCAGTGTATTGTGTCAAAGCCTCTGGCAGCTGTTCCAGCCCTCCTTGTTGTGTGTATACACCATTGAGATTTGGGCAGCAGCTTCTAACAGGAGTCAGTAAAGAGCCTTTTGTTCTCCAAAAAACAGACCAGGTAATTATTTGACTCATCCCTTAGAGAGCTATATCTGAAAGAATAGTAACATTTGTTTTACCATTGTTTCACTCTAGATACCCTTTGTTAGATTTCAGTAGCATAATGCCATTGTTACAATAATAAATACTATTAGTCAGCTTTCAAGAAGTACAAATGGTTTTGGTTTGTTATCCTCTGGCATCTTACACAGAAGTGCTTAGGCTTAAAGAGTCCTGGTCTACCACCTCCTCAATAAGCTGCTGCTTTCCTGTCTCCTACATGATTTCCATACAGACTTGTCACAGCAATGTACAGATCAGCACAATACAAACAATAATTTTCCTAAATATCCAAGGTGTAAATATATACAGACAATATTTTAAAAGTCATATCAGTGGAGGGGAAAAAAATCCCACAATGTGAATTAAATTAAAGATATCTGATATCTTTAAGTAGAGAGGAGATCTTTGCAGGCATTTAAGTTGATATTTTAAAAAATGGAGTATGTTCTCTATTAGAGCTAGAGAGAGACTAAGGCAATTGGTAGTGTTTATGAGAAATTATTGTGAACACTTTGTTCCACATTCTGACATCATCTTTAACATCAAGCTATTTTATGTAGCAATTGCTACATAAATTGTATCCTGTTCTGATTTCTGTTGCACAGAAAATGTATGACTAGCCATTTGAAATAGGTGTGTTTACACTCATTTATCCCTCCCATCTTTATCTGAATCTTTTTTATTGAAAGATATGAATGCCACTGTGTCATTAGACTATGAATATCTTGCTTTATCTGAATCTTTTTTATTGAAAGATATGAATGCCACTGTGTCATTAGACTATGAATATCTTGCTTTATCTGAATCTTTTTTATTGAAAGATATGAATGCCACTGTGTCATTAGACTATGAATATCTTGCTTTTAAAAAAAATATATATATTACAAAGCTTTGTCTCTCACCAAAATCTGTTTGGTTAAAAGAAATGCCATAGGCTGAGTGAGCCTCACTTTCACAGTTGTGAGATGGAGAATGAATGTTGTGCAGGAATTGTTAGTAGTCCAATGGATTTCTCTTCCAGCAATGATGACTCCAGTTTAAAACTAAAGTAGGTATCCTTAAAATACACACTTTTTTGCAGCAGGTCTAAAATATGGAAATTGTTTCTTTTGTGATATTCTTTATTTTGACTTCTAAAAAAATTGTCTTTTTCTTTAGTAGGCCTAATAAAACAATATATACTTGAATGTTAGTGTAGGAAGAATTCAGAATCTTTTACCAACAGAGGGCCGCACAAAAGGATGTAGAAATTAATATTTTGTAAAAATATCACCTCATCTAGGGGAGCAGCATTGTGCTACAGCCATCATTCCTTTTCTGGAGGCAAAACTCTGAAGTGAAATCTTATCCAAGCCAGCATTTCAGTCTCTGGCTTCCAGAACATCCACAGCTTGCATCTTCAGCCTTTCACAAGTGGGAACAACACTCTTTTCCTTTGTAAACTGTGGCAGTAGGATGTCCTTTGAGGCACCCTTGCATGCTGGGCTCCCAGCAGTGTGGGGGGCACCTCCCTGAGAGATTTTGCTGCTCCTATGGGTCTCTCTTTTTCTTTGGCACATAATATTGGCTGTAGACTTTTTCTCTTCATTGCACCCTGCCACCCTGAGCCAAACCAGATTCTGGTTTATGTCCATGTATCACAGTGAAACTTTGTTTTAATTGTGTGGGATTTCTTTCCTTCTAAACCCCACCAATGCTGATAATCATTTAGTCAAATTTAAATAAGGTATGAAATTAGCTGCTTTTTCACTCTTAAGAATTCTCCATTCAGGCAAGGGCTTGCTTTGCTTCTCTGCTGCTGTTGTCTGATCTGGGCATGGGATACTGTGCATATAATAAGGATCTCCTTGAAGCTGAATTGTTTGGATTTAACTTACCAAGTCTTTCAAATACCTTTAACTTGTTCAGCTGCATGTTACTACACTGCTAAATGTATTGTGTTCATTGTCACCAGGGATGCTGTGACAGTACACAGCCAGCCTGAAATGGGGAGCAAGGGATTCTTCCTGCTGTTGGCAGAGTAGTTGATTCTGTGGTTTGTGTCCCTCTCATGGCCAGCTGTGTGTGTGTGTCCCTGGCACATCAATGCCCTTGGAGATAAGACTGCCAGTGTCTTTCAGATGGCCAGTGAGTACTGGACTGCCTGGTTTGTTTTGGTTTTTTTAAATCCTGAGGATCCTGTTTTCATGAGAGATCCTTGGAAATGCTGAGAGCTTAATTGGAAGGTGGTGATCTCAGTTGATCCAGTACAGCTGGAGAGCTGGTTGGGGTGAGCTTGTAGTGGATCTCCCAACAGGTGAGGAGATCCTTTAACCTTTTACAAAGTCTTATTTAACATTTCTTTCGTTCTTTCTTTCCTGTGTATCCTTAGAATGGTAATTGCAGCTTGTCCATTTCTGCAGAATGCTTCTGCTTTTGGTGAATTAGATTATTTTGTTTTAAAGGGAAGAGCTTTACAGAAATGCACGAGCAAAATATGACCTGTGTCCCTGGTTTGCAAATGGCACCCAAAATTAAGGAAGCAGTGCTTTTACACTTCTTGTTTTTGTAAAATTTGCACCAGGCTAATCTGGTTTTAATCCCTCACAATAATTTTTTTTTTTTTTGTGTTTTACTTTTAAAGAAAGTTAGACCATGAAACAACATGGAGCTTTACTAAATAGCATGAAACAGAACAACATGATTTTGATAGAAGAAATAAGTTAATGTCTTCTTTTAGCACTGTTTGTGGGATTGAGGATTTTTTTAGGTGTGGCTTTTTTGTTTGTTTTGTTGTTTTGGGTTTGGTTTTTTTTTTTAATAACGTGGAGACAAGACAAAGCAGTGTTATGCCAGTTGGTAAGGTGGCAGTAGACTTTTGTGCAGTAAATAGCTGGCTTGATTTAACATCTGACATTTACTATCAGCATGGCAATTGTTTTAAAAGGTTTTCTGTTAGCCTTAGATTCTGATTTTCAGAATAGATTTGAATTAATTTGTGCTTTAGGGATAACTGAAAACTGCTTTCTAGATTAAGGAGAGCAAAAAAGAACTCTTCCTTGAAATACCCAGAATCCTAGTATGTCAAAGGATATATACAGGCAGCATAAAATAAATGTGCAGATGGGGAGGCCTGAAAAAACATCAAGTGCAGATCCTGAATTTATGCACATTTCTGACATTGTTGGATGAAAAACGCTGCTCTTATCTTCTATGGGTAACCATGGCTACCGTGTGATGTGATTTTATTTTTTTCAACATGAAATTATACACAAGTGCAGGAGAGTGGTCTTGTCTCAGCTCGCACCATATGTATTTGGGTGATAAGGATTATAGTCAGTGAATGTGCTTATCAGTGTGGCACATTTGCTTCTTTAAAATAGGTCCTGATTTATGTCTTCATGTCTCCATTAGTCTGTAGAGGGTAAATGGTGCAGGATTTTCTCAAGTACTGCTACATGGGGTTTAGGCCATCTCCTTTTGTGTTAAGATGTGTCTGTTACCTCCTTGAATCTGAGTCACAAGCTAATATAATTTGGGGAGGGGGAGTTGAAAAGGCACCACAAACATAGATACAAAGTATTATAGCTCAAATTTTGTGCTAGTACAGTGCCATAGTCTTAATTATCAAATGCTTATTCCCTGAAGAATTATTACACTTTAGATTAATCCTCCTCCCTGCTTGATATGTTTCTGCTTCAATTCACATTTTCAGCATCCTCATGAACTTTGAGGGATGCAGAAATGAGGTAGGGATTCCTAACCCCTGAAATCTCTGTAAGGCTGGGATGGTTTGTATGGAGCTAAAAATAGATTTCTGTTTATCTCAACAGTGTGCCTGAATTGTGCTCCAGGGATGGTGAGTGTGAATGAGAAGCTTGCCTGGCGTGGGTGGTGAGGGATCCTGCTGGATCCCCATGCTGTCCCTGGGGTGGCATCTCGAGCCCAGCTGACACGGAGCCACGTCGCTCACGGGGCACCTGCCCCCAGCAGGGAGAGCTCTCACATGGACAAACTCCCTGAAATTGCAATTTATCATCTCTAAACCTTTACAAATTATTAGTTCAGCAGTGGCAATTGTTTACTTAGAAACATAATCATGTGGATTATGTTTCTGCTCAAATTTACAGTAATGTTGCTTTGGCGGCAATTTGAAAACATCTGAATTTATATTTGAGTGCTAATACTCTTGCAGTTGTGGTCACCTTGGGGGATTTCATAACAAACAGCAGAAGAAAGGCAAAACATTCTTTGAAATTTTGCTAAAAACATTTATTGTAACAAACTTTGCACAGCAAATGCAAATGCTCTTTTTAGCTGTGATGTGGCTCCCAAAAAGAGGCCTGTGAAATTAAAAATAATGATTTGGCAAAACTTATCAATGCAATTGATATGACAGCATTTTGTAGGTCAAACCCAGATAGCTAAGTGGGAAATAAAAACCTTAAGAACTATGAACTGCTGGGGGATTGGGAGAAGCAGAAGGAATAAGAACAGTTAGCTAGTTGAAGTGGATTAAAGTCAGCACACAATTCACAAGCAGTAAGCTGGGAAAAGCTTTACAAAATTAAGGAAGATTTGTGCAAATGTCTTAACATTAGAAAGATACTATGTTCAAATAGAATTGTAGTAGAAAAATTGGGACAAAATATGCACTCCTATGTAAATGTATCTAAGAGGCACCTTTTGAACTGTTGTAATCCACAAATAAGAGATAGAGTACTGCTCCCTACCCTGGGTGGGGTAGCTGCTTTAGGCAGTTATGTCTTCATGGAAAGTTGTAACAAGGATGAAAAATTCATGCACATGGCTGAGAAAGCAAACAAAAATCATGCTAAAGGTCCTGAGAATCTCCAGAGGAAAGCTGTAGCCAAAGACAATGGGGACAGCAAGCATGAAGTATCTCTGGCAGACAGGAATTTCACAAGATGCTGCGGGATGAGGATGAAAATGCTGCTGCAGGATTTACTTTCTTTGTAAAAGTACAAGTACAGGGCAAAACAGACAAAGAATGCATTAAAGTTGGAACCTGGGTCCAGCAGAGAAAAACATAATTGAAGATAGCCCTCAGAGGAGCAGAGTGGAGTAATTGTGGAAGAAATCATTACACTGAGAAGTGCATTATTTTCAGGAGGCAGGCAGTGGTGACTCATGCGGATGAGATAGCATATATGTGACATGAAAGCAGTTCAAAACAGCAAAATTAAATTACTTGTCAAGTTCAGATTAGCATCAGATGCAATGACAAGTCAGTGACACACAGGCAAACAGGAAATTGAATGCCAAAGATGTGGAAGGGCATCCGTGACTGTGCTGTGCTACAAAGTCTTCCTCAGCAGTGGGCAAGAAAAGAAGGCAAAATCAGACCAATTAAAAATGTGATGGTTTCCTTCTGCTGAGGCAGTGGCTAGGAGCAGTGCTAAGAGTCCTGGCACAGCAGTAGAGCAGGGGCACCTCTGAGCTGAAAATGGTGTCTGGCCTTGAAAATCAAGGATAGAGATTATGCCAGATAGGAGGAGAGAAAAGCTGAAGTTGGGGCCACTGCTCGTGCCCCTGAATGCTGAGGTGGCCAAGTGCTTGTCTTCACGTGGCCTGAGCTGTCCCTGTGGAAGCACTGTGACTCAGAGACACTTCTGGGAAGCATTGTCAGACGGTGACACTGAGCACCAAAAATTGGGCAGGCAAGTGAACTGGAGGGCAGGAAGCTGGTCAGTGAATTCGGGCATGTTGCAACATCAGCTTGCCATGACCAGTCAAACAGTTATCAATCTTGTTCCGTGGTCTTCCTCAAGAAATCTTCAAAAATCAGAGAAACTACATTGCAACCAGTTCATCAAACACACACTTGGGAGTTTTTGTGAGAAATGCTATAGGGAAAGCTTCATGTGAATAGCAACTGATAGTGACTGATTACCAAACATGAAAAACTGCTGTTGGCTACCTACAGGAAACTTTTATCTTTGCAAATGACACCCAAAAGACGCTGTTTAGATCACACTGTTAATTCCAAGTCTAAAAGGAAGTATTATATGTTAAACAAGTAAATATTAGTTAATTTTAGACAACTTCAGATAGTTGCAGTTACTAAATCTACAAATAGAAGAGCCGCAGATGAAATATGTGGAAGTGTGATGTAATATTCTAGCTCGGTGGAAATTCTTCTCTGCTGAATGTGGTAATCAGAAAACCAGAGAATGTCTGGTGAAAATAAACTTACAGGACTCAGTGAAAGATCTAAAAATTGACATACCCAGAACCACTAGCATATAGCATGTCCTTTTCACAAGAAATCATTTGCTTTTGAAGTAAACCAAAAATAAACCAAAGTGCATACAAATTATTTAGTGCAACAGAAAGGCAGGACAAATCAGATGTCTCCAACTCAAAGGAAAAGACTGAAGTTCTCATTTTAGAATTTGTAACTTTTATTTATATATGTATAGTGATGATTGATACTTTAAGATTGTATAACAGAATATAAAATATGTAAGGAGATTATGCTTTTCATGATTAATTTGGCAAAGTGAATTAAATATGAGTGAAGGGACAATATAATAGATAACTTCATAATGGAGGACACAGCAGGATATATATGGGGAGATTAATATGTAGAATCTTGAAATATGTGGTGTGTTGAGTGAGAAAAGATTATATCCCTAAAGCAAAAAGTATTACCTGAGTGCCCATTTCTTGTCTCATGCTTCAGTAGTGACCACTTGCCTTGCCTGTCTCCCTTTGATCCAAATTTATCTTCAGTTTTGGAAAATCCTCCCATATCACATGCTTAGGGTTCTCTTCTTTCCTGTCTGTGTCCTATAAAATCCAGGTCTGCTTTGGAAGGCATGGTGGATTTTCTTTTTCCCTTTCTGCTTCAATTGAATTATCTTCTCTTCCTTGCTGTGGTTTAGGCAAGCCTGCCCCACCCTGCTTTCTCTCTGTTTTGCAATAGCCTCAAGCTTCTCTCTTGTACTCCTTTCTAGATGCAAATCCCTTAGCTCTTCTTTTTCCTTCTTTGCAATATTTGTCTTTCCTCTTCTTCCCTTTCTTTATCAAGGTTTATTTCCCAGATGTCCAGTGTTCTACATCAGAGTTGTTTTCAGAAATGCACATCACTTGTTTTATGCCTTCTGTTTGCCTTTTTCTAGTTCTTTTATCTGGGGGGTTTTGAGCCTCTGCTTGTGATAGAAGTACTTTGTCTTCTGCAGTGACTGAGTTGGAAAGAATGATTTTCAGGGGCTGGTAAATGTTTTTTCTCTTTGAAAATGACTCAGGGCTTAGGAAACTTTGTGGAGCTGCACTCTCGGTGATTGTGCAAATGAAATAGAAACGTTTTCATCTTGATTTGGGTGAGAATTTGTTAAAATTTCCTGAGAAAGGGAAAGAGAAGTCAAAAATTTAAATAATACAAAGATAGGTTGTCATATTGGAATTTTTTTTATGTTCTTTAGCACCAGCTAACCCACCTTCACCTTCCCCATGATGATTCTGACAGCTCATGAGATCATATATTCTGTTTATCTGGCCCAGTCCAGTAGCTTTAAGGAAACAGTTTGTGTTATAATGAACATGTATTTGGGAGAGCTGAGTTTGTGCTAGCAAGCACTTGGGACATCTCAAGTGGTAAAGAATACTAGACTGACACAATACTGTCAAGTGAAGACTTCCCTTGATCTCTGCCTAATACTTTGGCTGTGGAGAAGGTCAGAAAATAAAGTTACACAGTCAATGATTAAGCAGTTTCTGGGTGTTCTGTGTGTTGAAGCCTACTTGGTAATAGGCTTTAGAGTGTAGAGGAGCTGATGTATGTGGGATATTGTGGGAGGTACTGTTTGACATCTGCCAAGGGAATATTATGCTTTGCCTCTAGGTTTTGTGAATGACATTCAGCTTCTGGAGGCGGGACTGTGAGATACACTCAGTGATTGCCACTGTTAAACCTGAAGGCTCAGTGAGGGGGAAAGAGGCCATAGCTGAGATTGGCACATCCCCACAGAGGAGAATTGTCTCCTGTAGCTCCGTGTGACTGTGCATTTCTGCCTTGCAGCTGTCCCAGGTACAGAACCTGGAGCCTTGTTCTGCCTTCAGATGTGCTCAGGTTAGAGTTCCACCACCATTTTAATGAGCTTTGGCTACTGTTGGAAACAGCAGTTCTGTCCTTAATCTTCTTCCACTCTCTGGTCCCTCACTCCTGCCTTCCTTATGCTGTTATCACTGTTTGTCTTGTTTGGCTTATCAGGAAAGAAATGATCAGGCAGAAAGATTACCTCTGCTGAATTTTGCGTTGATCAGTTAATTGTTCAGATCAATTGCTCACCTCAGGCTGGGATAGAAAGCAGGAGCCCCTTGCTGATTTTATTGG
>VZRH01002850.1:2169287-2198259 GCA_013397555.1 Urocynchramus pylzowi | reverse complement strand
CACGGGCCACGCCGGCACGGCGGTGGCCGCGGTGGTGGCCACGGTGCCTCCCCACCCCTGGGGAAGAAAGTGCACGTGTGCTGTTTTGATTTTCTTCTTAAATATGTCATCACAGGGCCATTACCAACCTCTCTAACTGGGCCAGCAGTGTCTGTATCTGCAGAGCCATCAAGGGTTGGCTCTGTCTGGCATGGTGGGACCTTCCTGCAGCTTCTCACGGGAGCTACCCCTGCGGGCCCCCACTACCAGAAACCAGGCTGTGCCAAACTAACGCACATTGTTCTTTCTTCTTTCCTGACAGTGAAATCATGTTTTTTGTGAGGTTTTCCTTTGGAGCTTCCTAAGTGACCACAGACCACTGCAGGCAGTTTGACATGGTTGGTGATACATGCATTGTATTAGACCCAGAATTCCTGTTTGCTTCAAAAAGCTTGTTAGAGGTGATAGAGGATTTCTGGGTCTACCCCAACCAAAGGCAATAGAAGAGCACCAGGATGATTATTCTGCAAAAAGGATAGCTATTATCACTGTCTCAAGTAATCAAGTAATTTAGTAGCACCCAACCCAATATAAAACAGCATTAATAATAAAAAATGTCTGAGGCTCATAGATTAAATTTTTCCTACCCTTCACATTTATATATTCTGAATATTAAGATAAGCCACAAAATTATAAAAGAAGTACTGCAGGCCAGTAACTATCAGAGGCGTCAGCTATGATGCAGTATATACCATTTTCTGTGAGTTAAGGTTAGTAAATTTACTGTCATATGTAATGTGTGGCTTCCATTATGTATCTACTTAGCAAATGCCACCTGTCTCTAAGAGCTACTTGTATATGTAAAATGTAAAATAAGCACAATTTTTTTTGGATGTCTTCTTTTAGAGAGGGTGCTGAAAATTAATTTTCTTTTATTCCAATACAGGGTAGTTAATTTTTGCCTTTTAAATTTCTAATTTTTATTTTTGCTTGTAGCTTCACTTAATAAATTGCACAGAAGCAGTATTTGTTAACATACCTAGCCTAAGTCTGTTTAATCATATTTGAATAATCTGCTTCAAAATGGCTAATGTACAAATTGTTTTTAAGTGTTTCTGAACTGTGTTTACATTAGAAAAGACTAAAGCATGTAATTTGAAGCAGTTGTGGTATTTATTTTTGGTTTTAACAGGTTTTAAGCATTACTGTTCAGTGGTTTTTAAAAATGTTGACTTTCCACTAAGCAAATGTATTCACAGCAAGGCTCGTGAGGTGGCCATACCATGGAAATGGTTTGATCAAGTCATACTTTAGTAAGCAACTTAGAGAAAGCTAAATTTAAAATCTCATCAATGCTGGTGGTCCCCTCTGTCCAGTGTTCAGCTGATTGAGCCCAGCACCAGTGCTGTGTGCTCTCCATCATGCTGCTGAGATAAACCCTCTGGACCCCTGCTTCCAACCCTGGCTCATGGCACTGAAAGCCCATTTGAGTGGCCAAGCCAGACCCAGCTTCCTTTACCACTACAACCACAGGTGTTTCATCTTGCCCCCATCCATTTCATCTGTGGACACTGCAGTGCCAAATGTCACCTGGAAAATGATGCTTGCAGAATTAATGGCTGCTGGGAAAAGACTGGAACTTGAACTTGCTTGGTCTTCCTGCCTGGTATTTTCCATGAAACATCCCATGGTGCCTTTAAACAAAAGAACCTGTGGGTACCAGGTTGGATGGGAATCTGGGCATCTGCAGAATGTACAGATGTGTGGACACTATTTCTGTAATTTACTGCTTTAACCTGCTCTCTCCAAGTGGTAAAACATTCCCCAATTTGATATATTTCAGCAGTTGCACAGAGACTGAACAAACAAACCCAGTGTACTGTAGTGGCCTCAAGCATGATTATTCCTCTGTACCAGCAGCTCTTGGTTAAGCAAAGAAATCTCGAGTGTTGGGTGAAAGATAGCTAACTTCATGCCTTGTTTAGGAAAATATTGATGCATTTTATGGAAGGAAAATAGAAATAGACATTGGTAAGAGGTTGAACAGGGTGCCTTTGTATTGTCTTACAGTATGTATTTGCAAGGCTCAGCTTCCTGCTGATTTTTCCTGCATTTGGCTTCTTTCTCAAGGAAACCTTTATCTCTCTACATTGCACTTTGTTTTCCAAGACCAGGGATGTTTAGACATGACTGAGCTGCTGTTCTTGGTATGTGATTTGCAAAGGGAAACTCTAACTGTGGAGGTCAGGCTCCGTACTTCTGTCCTCTCCCTCTATCCAAATACTTTTTTCAGGGGACAACCTGTCCTGCTTAGTCTGGTAGCACTTCTAGCCCTTGGACTAGCTGATATCAGTAGGTATAGCCTGTGTTGGATAAGGAATCCAAATGGCATAGAAGGTTTTACTCTTTGAGATATCATCCAATTTTTTAGGTACTATATGTGAGAGATGAGAAGTATTGGCAAAGATTCAGCTGAGGGGCAACTCAAGAATTGTTGTAACTCAGATGTGTTTTATTGCTATCCAAGATAGACTAGGGAATACCATTTTGAGGAAGGATTAGTCCAACAGCTATAATGAATATTATGTAGCTTTGCTAGTATCACAGCTACACAGTTTAATCTGACTTTAGGATCCAGTTAATTGTGTAATGCTGTGATGCAACGTAAAAGTTAACAGCTTGCATGCTAGGTGTAGAATGGAGTTACAAAATGAGAGTAATTCCTTCACTCTTATGAAATGGGGAAGAGATTCTCAACCCTAATTTGTTCAGGAGCAAAAATCAGCAAAGGCAGCTTGGCAAAGGCAAGTCACTGGAGTGCAGTGTGGTTTTGGTGTACAGTGATGCCTTAGCTCAGTTAGCAGAGCAACATTTAAAATGTTTCAGTCACAAATTGTTCTGGGAAAAGAGTACATGTCATACTTTTTTTAAGAGAACCAAAACCTGAAGACAAGGTTTTTATAGCAAAGAGGAGGAAGCCTGAATGAACAAGTCTGGTGGTGGATCCCTGTGCTTTGGCAGATATGTTTCTTGGGAAAGACACTTTATATTCCCTGTAGACTTCATTCCTATGAAGATTTAAGGGGATGTGGAAGTCCCACTTATTTCCAAGTGCAGCATTTCCACATGAAATTCTTTATGTAAGTAACTCTTTGCAGGCCTAGGTTCTGCAGAACAGCTGCTAGTCTTCTGTGGCTTGGGTGCAGAGAAGATCTAGACTTGAGATCTGATCGAGACTTGAGATTTGCTCTAGACTTGTAGGCCTAAGTGCTTCTTTTCAGTTGTACTTCAAAATATCAGTGTTTTTAAGGGAATTGAAAGAACCTGCATCCTTAAGGTGAGCTTAGTCTCATCTTGATGTCTCAGTTGTGTTTGCTTTGAGATTCACAGCTGAAGCATTTTTATTCTGCTAGTGCTAAATCTCACTAATCTACAATCAAAATGCTGTTGGAGGTGTCTCAGCTAAGTGCATTTCTTCTGTGTACAGAGAAATTTGCTGAAAATAGATATTGAATAATCCAGTAAAATTAATGGTTGCACATGGGGCTAAAGTGATCTAGATGCAACTTGATCAGGGAAGTCACTATGAAGATCAAGCTTTTTTTCTTGAAGCAAATTCAGGGATAAGATGCCTTGAACAAATATAATGGTTGCATAGTGCTGGGTCTTCAGGGGAAAAGACTGTTATAACTGATGTGTCTGTGAGTGTGCTTTTTTTGCCTGAAGTCTTCTTTTTGCTAACCAGAAATGTCAGTGAAAATGATGTGAATTGACAAGATGCATCAGTGTACCCTGGTAGTTTACTGAGATGATGATTAGGATAATACATCTTCATGTTTCATTGTGAGACACAGTACAATGAAATATTACTGGCTGCATTAATGGTGACTGCAGATTTATTTAAAACTCAGTCTTAGAAAAAACAACTCAATTCTTGTTTAGCTTTTTAGTACCACCACAGATCACTGTGGTGTCTATCACCTGTCCTGGCCTGGAGGTCTGTATGATGGGCATCCACGGGCTTGGGTGGGGATAGTTTTGTCTTAGTCCTTGCTGCTGAATTTCTGGTAGCTTCACAAATATCCCAAGAAATGTGGGTAGTGTCAACCCAGAAGGATTTACTTGTCCAGAGAGTGGCCAAGGTTAGTCAGAGGAAGGGCTTTTGCATTGTAGACAGTTGTTGGTGATACAGATTGGCTCTGGATGGGGATAAGGACTCATGGCAGGATGGCAATTCAGCTGTTTTTGAGTTTGAATTCCGGTCTTCGTGCTTCCACTGCAGAGCAGTGTCTAATTTTAGGGCCATTGCTCAACTTTTGGGCTGGACACCAGGTTAGCACCTGGTGGAGTGGCCGAGCAGCTGGTGCAGCCTTTGACAAGTGATAAGGGTTTTGCATGCTAAGGTCACTGTCTTGGGAGAAAGGAGTATTTTCTTCCCTTTCTTGAGATTGCTTTACTGTAAATCTCTAACCAGTCATGCATAGAGCACCTTTAGTCTCCTAGTGTGACAACACCTGCTGTTAAATAGGTCCCAGCTTGCAAACAAGTTCACTTCTGGCTGTCATCTTCCTTTCCTGAACTGAAAAGTACAGTCCTGTGGGAAGAGACTGGAATTATGCTTTTCTCTTTGTCTGAACTTGACTGTTTTCTTTTCAGCTAGTGGCTTTCAGTGCATTGTAATTTTCACCTGTGAATAGGCAAGCTGCTGTTTGTCTAATTAGGATTTTTCTGCCCTTATTTTTTACTTTGCAGTGTGCTTCATGCTTTGAGATGTTTGGACACCATCCTTTGCTAAAGGCCACAGCTTTGTGAACTGTTAACACATTGCACCTAGTGCTGTGTAGTACAGAGTGAGCCTCAGGTAGCAGTGTGCAGTGGAAAACACGAGTGTCTTGAAATTCAGCCAACTTTTGGTTCTCTGTCTTAGCATCAACAGCAAATTTTTACTCACTTGTAAGGAATACTTAGTAAATATGTTCTTGAAAAGCTTCTTTCATATCTATGAGTCGAGAGTAATCAGGAAGGCCAGTAGATCAGTTCTAACTCCTAGATAGCTAGGAGAACAACTATTTTCTTTTATGTGCAGCTATACATGCATGATTAAACCTCAAAGATGAATCTTAAAAAAAAAAAAAAAATCTCCTGAAGTAAACACTCAGGGAAAAGTATTCTTAGTAGTCTTTAAACTCTGTAAACATAATGTGCAATTTATTGAACTGGATTTCAGGATATATGGTGATACAAGTAAGTCAGTGTATTTTTGTAAGCTGTGCAATAAAATCATGTATAAATTTAGGCTGCTGGGTAATTCAAACCTTCCACAAACACATCTTGTTGATGAATTGCTTCACAGACAATTTCAGGAAACCATTTTTGCCCTTCTTCCACGTACCATTAGTTCACAGAACTTAAAGAAACAAGCAAAAAGGAAAGATTTAGTATTGTGAGGAGTAAAAAAAAGGAACACTTTAATTAGTTAAAGTGGCTTGATAAGAATATGATCAGATTGTTATATATGTAATATTAAAGAGCTGCGGGTAATTTGGAAAATGGGATAATATGTTCTCCTGGTTAGAAATAAAGAAGCAGACCAAGGGGTGACACACCTGTTCGGCTGGAAAGAGAAGGGTTTTGGCGAGAGCGGCCCCTTCTGCCCCCCTGTGGACAGAAAATGTGGAGCCCGGTTTTCCTTGTTTTTCTAAAAGGTGGGAGAGGCAGAAATCACTGGAAATGGAAGTTATGTCCACAAACTGAACCACAGGCTCGTAGTATCTTAAATATCGTTTGAATTTGCGGTGTTTTTATTTTGCACTGCACTGGCAAACCTCTGAGATGAGGCTTTGCTGTTCTCTGGTCTGCCCGATACTGAAGGCAATTCCCTGCCCTGCTCCTTGCAGCCTTGTGGTGCAGCTGTCCCTGGAGGTACAGGTTAAACGCTGGTAAATGCTGTGTTTCCTCTCTTCCTGCCTCTCCTTTTTGTGGCTCCATTTCAAAAATCCCCGGTGACGGATTAGCCGTGAGGAGTGGCACAGGCGATGTGTGAATTGTTCTGCAGTGCTGACCCCAGATGTTTGCAGCAGCTCCTGCCCAGCACCTGCTGCTGCACTGGAGGGCTGGGGAGGCCAGTGCTCAGCTTCCTCCTCTGGTGGGGCTGATTACAGTCCCTCCCTGCCTTGTGCATGTTCATTTCCCGGGCTTTGCCCCTGTAGAACGGGTGCAGAGTTTGCCCCAGCCACCCCTAAAGCTCCTACACTGCAGTTTATTTTATTTTACAGCAGTACTGTTTTTCCTCTTTCCCAGATATCTGCAGGGTGTTCAAGTTGATGTTTGCACATGAAAACCAGACTCACTCTGAGGAAGCCTCAGCTGTCTGTCTGGCTTTGTGGGCATGATACAAATATGAAGGTGGTGATTGGGCTTGAGGTTCATAGATCTTAAAGGATTGCATATTGTGAGCATGTTTCTGCATTGACACGTTTCTGCCTTCTCTCCAGACCTCTGCCACAGCGACAAAATTTTTCTTTATTCATAATATTGTCCATTCTTGTCCAATCATTGGATTGCTATCCCTTTACAGAGTTGTTTCTCAAACTGACAGGGGAGTGTTGTTGCAAATTTTGTCCTGACAGATGTTCCTGGCTTTTTTCTTATAATCATCACCAAATAGAATCCCAGTTTTGTGTCTTGCCTGAAAGCAAAGAGATCTTGGATAGCAAAGCAAAGATTCATCCTGCTTTTGTGCGTTGTTTTTCTGAAGTGTGGAAGAACTATGACAAAAATCAGGGAGAGAGAAGCAGGGGTTCTGGGGAAATGTTGCATTTATTTTCTGGTGTAATTCCCATCTGTTTATAAGGGTGTTGAGAATACTGAAGTTTTGGGTGGATGCTATTTGAAGTACGTATTCTCTCAGCCCAATCTGAATGATGAGAAAATGGTGCTTTTTATGATTATTTCATTTATCTGTGTTGATCTACTTAAACTACTTGACTGCATCAGCAGGTTTGAAGGGAAGAGCACTGTTCAGTTACCAACGAGGTATGTGCAGTCAAAGCTGTATCCACCTTGTCTCAATTTGTTAAATTTAACGTTTGCCAGCTTGCTGATTATAGACATTCTTGTAGATTTGGGTAGCTGTTTCACCGTGATAATTATGTATATTCCCGTAATATTTCACCGTGTATATTTCACCGTGATAATTATGTATATTCCCATAATAAACCAAAGATTGTTCAAGTTCTTTCCATTCACTGTTCAAATTTTGACCTCTGCTATTGCTGTATCACAACAAGTGTATCAGTACCTCCTGAAATATAAGTGCTGCTGGCCGTTCTTTTTGATTTTTGCTTTCTGCTTCCTTATTGTGCATGATTCATTCCCATGAAGGTAGTATTATAAAGTGGTGAAACATGCTGTGTGAGCGATGCCATTTGTCTTGGGATGGTGACTTAGGGCTAGTAGGAAGAGAAGGAAAAACTGTAGCTCTGGGCCAATATACAGATGAAAACAGAATTAAAATTAAGTGGGAAAATGTGTTGTGCCAGACAGCATCTCCAGTTCAGCTCTTTTGCACATGTCTTTTGATTATTTGCAATACAAAGAGGGATGGTGGTGAGAGTTATATTTTTTAACAATCTGAATGATATTTTTTTAACAACCAGCAAGAATTTACAGTTACAAATGCAGCTTCAGTTGTAGTCCTAGCCAGGGCAAAAAATGTTGTAGGATGCATGCCCATTTTGCATGAGATGTTTAGATCAGCCAGGATTTCTTTCCCACATGCAGTTTGGGAACTGGGAGGCTGAGGTGGGGATACAAAATGCAGCAGGAATTTCAAAATGCAAAAGCAGAGCTCAAAGGGAAATGTCTTTATTCCTCTGGGATCCTGAAGCTTAAGCCCTACCAGGCAGCCCCAGCTGGTGGAACTGGCTTGCAAGCAACTTGAGGAGGGTTAGACTTTCAGGGTAAAAAAAAACCCAACCAGGCTTCAAAATGACCAGCACAAAGTATTCCAGCTGGATCAAGAAGTCCCCTCCTCACAGGCAATCAGAACAATAAAAGAACAGATGAGCCCATGGGTGTGCTCCTGAGATGCTTGCAATTGTTTAGTTCCACACAGCTCAGGACTGATCGGCATTCTTATGCAGTGTCTCACTCAAGAAGCTGCATAAACCAGTGCTCAGGAAAGTTCAGAAGCAGAATGATGTGGTAATAATATGTGATATGTTTCTCCAGAGTAGATGTAGGTGTTCAGATGCTGCCAGTTGGCCCTGGTGGTGTCTAACCCCAAGAGGCTGTACCCAGCTCAGAGTGCACACTGACAGTCTCAGAGCATCCTTTGGGTTAAACCAGCCAGCCAGTGAGCATTGGGTTAAACCAAACCAGTGAGCATGGACACTGCTCTCCTTCAAATGTCACACTGTCCCAGAATAACTGCCAGATGTACTTCACTTGTCAAACTGTTGTTCAGGCAGTTGTTTATTTCTATGATGCTTTATTCCTGTCCAGACATCAGCAAGTCTGGCAGTCATTTCAGGTCCCGCAGCTACTCCTCTCTGGTGAAGATAGCAACAACAGGGATGGATGCAGCCTGCAGTCAGGTGTCTGTGCTCTGTGTAGCAAACAGTCCTGTTATTTATCAAAAGGATTATTTTCTAATATTACTGAAGGAAAGTTATTTGTTATTACAGGAGAAAAAAATAGCATGCAGAAAGCTGTTAGCAGTTGAAGTATCTGACAGTAGACAGAGGTGAACAGTGACAGCATCATTTTAAGACAATCTGTGCACATCACCTTTGTTCCTCTGTAACAGTGAGAAGCCTTTAGGTGTTTTGTCTGGCTACCTGTAGCTGAAGTTATCAGGTAGTTCACAGAAACAAGGAAAAATAATGTGGAAGTTATAAATTATTGCTGAGGGATTAAATCTGTTATTTTTGTGAGGTTTTTTATTTTTCAAACATACTGACCCTTACTGTTCAAAACAAAACCTTTTGTGTGATCAGCATTCAGATTTGACCTTATGTGCAGAGGTCCATAAAATAAACATACAAGCCTTTAGGTAACCAACTCACTCTGAGAAGTTCAGTTCATTTTTTTTTTCAGTATTTCAGTCTCATGAAGCCCAAGTACAGCAAAGTAATAGGCTTAAAGTGTGCTTATTTTGTTTTGAGGTACTTGCAGAGAAAGTGAGTCTCTCTCTAAATGGATGCAAGTTCTTCATTCATCTGGTTTGTCTTGTGTTATTTCCATAGTTTCTCACCCCTCCAATGCAATGAACAGCCTGCTCTGCAATAGAGAGGGGATATAGCTATCTAGATCTTCAACTTTAAGTCAAAGCCCATGATTGCATTCAGTCATCCATTTTGTAGCTTTTTTTCCTTTTCTCAGGAAAAGCCTATGACCTTGCTGTTTGGAAAGGAATGAATAAATTCAGCTGCATCTCTCTGCTGTTTATTAGTTGCCCTTAGGTGCCAAACTTTACTTCCTCCCCTTTCTCATTAATAGTTCAGAATAGATGTTCCTGTAGACTCTGGCTGTAGGGTTCCAGATGCATGATCTGTTTAGAATCTCCAAAACTTCTTCTGGTTGCTATTGTAAGCTTGCAATGCCTTTCTTGAGAGGTGTGAAATGACGTTTTTGTTTAAATCCTGCTCAGTATGAAGTTGAACATATTTATGGATATAAATAACGAGACAAAAATTGTGAAAATTACCCAAGATGAATGTGAAGGTGGGTTTTCAGCATCTTTCTGTCATTTGTAATTAAAGATTCTAAAAATGTACAACTGTTACATTGTTTGTGATTGTAGAAATTATTCACTTCACCCTGGATTTTTTTGACCTTTTCTTTGTAAATTCTCATGTTTTGCAAGCTATCTTGTATTTAACGTTGGCACTGATTTATCCATACTCCCCTCTTGTTTCCCCTGTGTGATTTTTCATTTTTTTTTTTATTTTCAGTGTTTCGCTGTGATTGCAGTGACTTACTGTTGGAACAACACATCAAATACTGCAGTTGGGTTTTCTTTTTTGTTTTGTTTTAATCAAGTGATTTATTTTATGAGGGGGATAGTTTAATTTTAAAAATATAACCTTAAATTTAAATATGTTGTCTTTCAGTTATACTGGTGGCTTAGGTCCTTATTCATCAACAGCACAGCTTGGAAGGCAGATAAATAGACTTTGCTCTTGAATGAAGCAAGTGTTAATTCCTCTTGCCACCTGCCCCCACAAACATTTGGCTCCAACACTACAGCAAAGCCCAGGAGGCCACAGGCCAGCCCTTCTGTCAGTGCTCTGAAGGCAGAAACCATGCCACTAACATCTTGTGAACCTGATGATTGCACTCAGTTTTTGCCTCTGATGCTTCAATGAAAAAAATAAAGTTTTCATTGCAGCCTAGCCAGCCTTTAAAAAGAAAATAAAGCAGTAGAAAATGGCTTTTTGCATTTTTTGTAGATGAACATGAATCACTTCTGTCTTGCTTCTTAACAGCCCTTGACAATATTTATATTTAACTAACAATGTTTTCCATGTTTCAGTCTACTGAGTTTCTTGTTTTCTCACAATTTCTTTTAGCTGCGATTACTCAAATGCTGATTATTTCTTATTGATCAACTGCTTTCATCTCTGCTGTTTTGTAGAATTATTAAATGGGCTTGAACATGATAAAAATAGTCAATTTCATCTATGCCAATTTCTAGAACCGGCTTCCAGATTTTTCTCAGTTTGCTTTTTTTTCTCCCTGGTAGGTATTTAAAATACATATGTGGCTTATAACATTAAAAAAAAAAATAAAGTTCTGATAGGTTTTACAGACATTTTAGCTAATGACAGTAGCTTCAATGGCTGCCCCTTTAGCATTTTTGAAAAATGTCAGGTATAATTTGCAAGCCTAGATTACTTCATACACATAAGATTCAAAAATACATTCATATCCAGGACAAGTTAAAAAATAAAAGTTGATTGGGTTCTCATTTTGCATTGCCACATATTTGTCTCAAAAGCTGTTTCAGCATAAGCCAATGACAGTTCTGTGAAAAAAAGCCCACACCTAATGAATGTGCCTTAATAACCAGGTGTTTACAGGTTAATGAGGCTTGTCATGAAATCTCAGTGGATTGCCAGTTTCCTCAGTTAATAACAACCTCTTGTCTGAAGACTTTTACAGATTACATCAAGTATTAAATAATGCTGGTAAAAAACCAGGTTTTTTGTTACAGACAACTGTAATAATTCTATATATGAATAGTTTGCACAGAGCTAAAAAAATGTTCTTACTTGACATATTTCCATTAATTATTCATTATTCATGCTGGGTTTTTGTATATATATATATATATGTATGAAAACAAAGTGGAAGTTAGTTTTTCTTCCCTCCTTTCTTCCTCTCCAATGTGTTAGATTTTCTTTTACCCAATTTTAAATTCTATCTAGAAGTAACAGTGAAAGATTATATCTTTTTTTTATGCAGTTCAAACTGAACACCCTGAATGTTGCTGTTTATTGTAGCTACCTGATGCATCCCCTTAACAGGTTCTCACGCCTTCAGATTGGGCTCGGTATGCTGTGAATGTATCTCGAAACATTTTACTGAATAAATGGTGGAAAATAACGTGGTTGAGTGCAGCAGTTTGGTGAAATGATAAAGCAAATGTTAACCAGGTTCAGGAGCAAACAAAAAAACCCACTTGGATTTTACCCATCTTCACAACAGTGGATTGGTTCTTCTCTCAGGACCCCTTAGCCAGTACTCAGCTTTCTGATTTGGGGTGTCTACTTCAAGTTGAAATGACAATTTAGTCTGTTTTTTCTTCCCATTTGCTGCCCCAGAATGACTCAGCATCTTCCTTCTTCTTACCAATCCCTCCTCCATGGGGTTATGTTGTGCTCTTTTTGGGTACTGCATCCACCAAAGTTGTGTTCTTAGGAGCTCTCCTCACTTTTCAGGACTGTGCTATCATAGAATGGTTTAATTTAACAGGGACCTTTAAAGTCATCCAGTCCAACCCCTTGCAGTGAGCAACATTTGCAAGTAGACCAGGCTCTTCAGAGCCCTGTCCTTGAATGTTTCCAGGGATGGAGCATCCCCCACCTCTCTGGACAACCGGCTTGTGTTTTACCACCCTCATTGCGAAAAATATCTTCCTTATATCTAGTCTAAATCTGACTTCTTTTAGTTTGAAACCATCACCTTTTCTCCTACCACTATAGACCCTTCTAAAAAGTCTTGCTTATAAGCCCTTTTTAAGTGTTGTAAAGCTGCATTAAGGTCTTACAGTGGAATTTGTTTAAATCTTGTTGGATACAGAGATGATTGTGTGGATTAAACTTTTCGGAAATACTCACACCTCATGAACTTTGCCCCTTCAGATCCCCCACTCTTCGCAGTGCTGTGGGTCAGCTGGAAGCTCCACGTGCTAGTTTGCCTTTGCTGCTGCTGAGTTTGCCAGAACTTGCAGCTGGGAGCTCTCCCCATGTTGGTATAGCTGTGTTGGTATAGTTCAGGCTGCTCAGGTACTCACTCACCTTCCCAGCAGGGTAAATTTAAGTGTATTTTAATTAAATGAAGTGTAAATTTAGCTGAATTTAGTTCCTGTTTCAATAGTCCATCCTAACAGCAGGACTGCACATGAGGGAAATGAGGCTCAGAAGCAAATAATTATAAATTTGGGGGGGATATCAAAGTGCTGTCCCCAAAGTGGAAGCTGCCTTGCCTCACCCCTTGCCTTGGCCATGGGACACCTATTGCCTTAGCCTTGTGGAACAATGTCAGTCACAGCCCTTGCTGACATTTGGCTGCTCCCGAGCCCCTCTCACTATTTTTCTTACATGATTTTCTCTCAGAGGCCAAAGCCTAAACCTAAACCTGGCTGTAGAATGCTGGGAATAGTGGCTCAGCTCTCAGAGAAGGTTTATGTTGGTGAGGAAAATGGCTGTATTTGAGAGGCAATTTTGACTTGAGTCTATGTGGTCTGTGACATAGCATGTGTGATCCTTTGTAAGTGCACTGGACAGTGCTGCTCCTGTATTAAATCTGTGTAATCAGCATAGTTCCACTGAAAAACGGGTGGGAAGAGTTTGTAAAGAGCCTCTTTAGCCTGTTCCTCAGCCTCAGAGGGGATGTATCTCTGCCTGCTTTCTGTGACCCTGTGCCTCTCCCTGCCCTGGGGCTGCTCTTCCAGATACTCACCTGCTGGGTGTGTCAGCAGAGGTGTCCCTGCTCCTTCTTCTTTTGAGGAAGCAGTTGAAAGCTCCTGCCAAACACAGATTTTTGGAGTTCCTTTACAAACCCTGGCGCTGAACCGCGGGTCAGTCCGTGATCTCCTGCAGCCCCGGGCTGTGGCCACCACCCCAGACTTGTCAGTGCTTTGGTTCTCAGGTCATTTGCAGTTCAGTCCTGCTCAAGGGCTGGCTGTGGAACCCCCCTTGTTTGTTTTCCCAGGCAGAGGAATGAAAAGGGAAGCTGCTCAGAGCTCTCTTGAACTGTTAGCCATGTTTGCTGCCTGTTCTGATGTTTACTTCGGTTTTCAGATCCAGGGCTGAAGCCAGGCTGCTGTTAGAACATCATGTCTTTTTTAACAAAAAAGAATGGAAATGGTAGAAAGTTGGTCATCAATGCTGTAACAACAGGCCTGAAAACAGCAACAACCTAATGGTCAGACCTGGATAACTTGGTAAATCCTGTGATGGGACTTCTGCTTTTGCAAATATTTAGCTGCCACTCTATATAGAGTCAAAAGTATTGAAACCAGCTGGAGTCTAACCCAAGAGAGTCTCCCTTGCTCTAGAGAATGCACACTGTCTGCCAGTTTAGTTATTTGGAGGGCTTGAAGGGAAATAACCCCCCTGAATATAAATTAAAAATGCCGTACATATGTGGCTCAGCAAAATCATGGAAAGAGTTGAGTCATACAGGAGCATTTTATTATTCAAAAATTTTATCAGTAATTTCGGTTTAAGACACAGAACAACTGCACCCTCTAGTGACAGATGGCAGCTGTGCCAGGGCATCAAAGCAGCCTTTGCACTGTGGTGTGGCATGAGAGAAATAGAGATTTCATCTTACAGAACAGACCACCTTCGATGGAAAAAGAGCATTAGTTGTTTTTTTAAGTGCATTGATGAGCTTCCCAGAGCACTGCTTTTGCTTTTATGGACGGCTTAGCTTGTCACTGTGTGTCAGACCATGAATTGCTATTTACGTTGAGTACATTTGATTAGAAAGGAACTGTCACATTACTTGTCAATGTGTCATGTCATGCTTTTGGTTACTGCTTAAAAGAGCTTACTTCTTGTTAGGAATATCATTAATAACCCCCTGTATGTTTGAGTGGTGTAATGTGACAGTGTGTCAAGCGTGCTATAAGCAACAGTGATTTTTCCTGCAGAGAAACAAGCCATGTTGTGGTTATTTGCATGCATTAGAAATGCAGTTTCCTCTCTGAACCTATGCTCTCTGGGAGCCTGCTGCTATAATGCTGCCATAGTGAAGGTTTCACTGGAATGCTCCCAAGAAGTCAGTAATTAGTTAAATGTAGTTGCTGGTAGGGCTTACTGGGGGAAAGTTGAAATTCATGTGTTGATATACAAGAATATTGTTAAAATATGTAGCTAAACCCAAAGCAGAGTCATACACTGTTGGTGACTCCATTCAAAGCAGCTTTGAATCAGCCAATATTTTGGCTTTAGGTAGAATGTAGGTTTTAGCTGGACTCTTCTCTCCTGTAACTCCCCATGTGATTTTGATATTTCTTGGAAGCACTGCTGATGGAGCGTTGATGTTGCTTTGCTTGTCACCTGCTGACTCAGTGGTGTCACTTCCTGCCATCCCTGCCATGGCCACTGCTTTCCCTCTGGAAGCCAGCCCTGTCCCTCACACCCGAGGGCTGACTGTCCTGGGGATGGGAGCCATGCTTTCACCAGGGAGCCAGGGTTTGTGCGCTGGCTCGAGGGACTGCCGGGTGTCAGGTCGTGTTTGCCCCGTGCCCTTCCTGTGATCTCCCTGCTTGTTCTCTCACTGTCTCTTGAAGTAGCTGGATAATTGGCAATAGGACATTTTGTGGTTTTCAACAGAGAGATAATATCACCATAAAAATTATTTTCACATGCAAGTTATTTCCTTTTTTGTTGTTGTTGTGTTTGTCTTCTAACAAGCCCATTTCTTTTGGGGGATATTGAGTTACTGTTGCTTGCACTGGTCAAGTGCAAGAAGTTTTTTTTTCCTTTCTGAAGACAGATATTGCATAAAAATTACGGGAATGTATTATTGGATGTCTTAACTAAATATTTGTATTGTGATATATTTATGATTAGACCCCTTAAAAGTCCAAGTATTAAAACTCTCAAAGGTGTGTTTTAAAAATATTTCTAAAAGGAAGCCATTACAAATATGCATCAACTCTAAAAATAAACTTCAACCATTTTGTTTGAGTGTCAAAACACCAAAGGAGCTGAGCTCTTTGAAAACTGTTAAATGTCTTCACATCTATATTTGCCTCTAGTTGATGGTGACAAATGTCTGTGCTCTGGAGCTCATAGTACTGATACCCTCTGTTAAGTATGGATGCACAAAGGATACACGTGTGAATTTTTATACTTGAAAATTTTCTTTGCTGTAAATATCATTAGATAATACTTTAAACTCTGGGGTGGAAGATCTCACTCCCAGTTGAATTTATGTTTATTTAAAATACAGTAAATTAAAAAAAACTTTAAAAATATTTAAGAAAACATACTTAATTCATCAATTATGTTTTGAAAAAAGCAGGATATTCAGATGGCAAATTTTAGCAGTGTTTAAAAAAATTACTAAACAAGAAAAAGATTGTTTCTTTTGGTTTTTTTTTTTTGTTTTGGTTTGGGGTTTTTTTTGGTTTTTTGGGGGGTTTTTTTTTGTTTTTTTTTTTTTTTCCAGAGTCACAGAATAGTTAGGGTTGGAAGGGACCTCTGGAGATAATCCAGTCCAACCTGCCTGCCAAGGCAGGCTCACCTGAGCAGGTGATGCAGGAGTGTATCCAGGTGGGTTTGGAATGTCCCCAGAGAGGGAGACTCCACCACCCTTATGGGCAACCTCTTCTGGTGATCTGCCACCCTCAGTGAAAAGAAGTTCTTCCTCATGTTGAGGTGGAACTTCTTGGGGTTTATTTTATGGACATTTATACAATTAATATTTTCATGGAAGGAATGTTTCTTCTTAACAAGAAAAATATTGTCAAGAAAATTCCAAGGCTCCCCTCTTTACAGGACATGTTGGAATTGCTCTGTCAGTATAGAAGGGATGAGATTAACTACTGAGATTAATGTATTCTACTTCAGTTGCTTGTTTCTGGTGTTCAAGGGCATTTCTATTAACAGAGCTCAGTGGAACAGCATCAAAATCTGAAATCAGATCAAGACACTGGTTGAAATCCCAAACTAAAATTTACATGTAATTTTCTCATTAGATACAAATATAAATTCCAGTGGCATTTCCCACCATCTCTGCAGCTAAATCACCTTCAGTGACTCCAGGCATCTGAAATTAGAAGGGGCTTCTCTTGGGCACTCTCATATTGGTCACTGGCTGTAACAGAGTTGGCTGAAGGGCAGGCCATCACTTCCCTTGCAGTAAATCATGTCATGGGCAGCTCAGGGTGCCCTTAGGCAACCCTCATTTTTATAAACTCAGAAACCATTTCGCAAAGCAGGCGTGTTGCTAACTCTGCATTAATGGCTGAGCTGTGAAAGCTGCTTCCACAGGAGGGTGTTTTTGAGCCGCCCACGTCCGCGATAGAAACCCCCGTAAGGGTGTGGGTTTATGAAATGCCACGAAATATTCTCACTCCCTGGTGCTGTAAATATGGGCAAGAGCAAACCAGGGTTTGGGATTGGCTTGTCCTGCTGTGCTGACTCATGGAACAGCTCCAGGACATCCAGCAGCAGTGAAGGCTCCCATGGGCTGCCCAGCATTTCCCTTCCCCTGCTAACACATAGGCACATATCCCTCTTTGGATCAGGCATGGAACTGCCAACAAGAACTGTAATTCCATTTCAGTTTGGGTGAAAACCAGGCTGACTAGATTAGTCAGGCCCTTTCTGTTGTCTTCATGTCTGTGATTTTTAATCTGAGAGCAGTTTATCTTCTCTGGTCTTTATCTGTAAGTGCTGAAGGCTCTCCTTCATTAAGAGGTGGATTTGAGCTCCTCCCACACCCCCTCTTTTAATATCTTTACTCAAGTGTTAATGTATGTTGATTACCATTGTTTTTTCTGGCTTGGGTAAGTTTTCAGAGTGAAGCTGTACTTTTTCCCTTTAACAATATTGATATCTCAAGTATTTTTAAAGGTTTCCTCTTTAAAAGGAAGAGGAATTGTTTAAATTTTTGTGGATCTTCCACAAAAATTTAAACAATTGAAGCATCTTCTAACTTGCAGCAGAATTGATTATTCTGGTGGTGGTTGTATTTTGAATTGTTGCTATATTTCCCTGCAAATAAAGTGAAAAACCAGCAGGGTAGTTTAAAGTTTTGATCTGTGATTTCAGTCTGATCTTTAGCACTGAATGGTGCCCAGCACATCACTAAAAGCAGAAAGCCACATTTGTGTGTTAGCCTTTGTAGCAGTGCCTTAATCAGAAATGGTGACTCCTATAAATATCATCTACAGCAGGACCTTAGTGACAACTGGTGACCCTTGTATATATTTGATCAGTTGTGGGACTTGTCAGATGGTTCATCACCCATGCTATTCCTAGAAGAATTTTTGCTTGCTGTGGAAGAGGTGCCAGGTATGGTTTTAATTCCTGGCCTTGAGAAACATTTCTATAATGTAGTTTAAATGTCATTTTGGGAGCAACTGCATTTGCTCTGAAATAATTTTTTTCTGTATTTTTGGTGGGCACATCATGTTGATGCAGTGTCTTGTTTCTTTTTAAATATTTTAACTTTTTTTTCTGATGACTTCAGCTCTGCTTAATGCTCATTTCTTTCTTACTAAACTATGCAATTTATGATTTTCTTTTTAGATAATCAGAAGAGATGCAAGTCTAGGAAAGCTCTTCTCACAGACAGAGGTGGTGTTACACCTCCCCCTCACACCTTTTTGTTCAGGGTCTCCTGGTCAGAATTTGTTGTCTTTGAAGTGACTTGTTGTGACTCAAAGGGGGTCTGAAAGCTATAGGAAACTGCTGCTACTGCAGCAGGTGATGGGATTTTTGAAGGAGAACATTTTGGGTTGGGCTTTGTTTTTAGTGTATGCACCACTTCTGTGTGTTCTTGGAGCTATAGGTTAAGGTATTGTCATCACCAGCTTTATAAAATTTGCAATGAAAGCTCTGTTGTACTTTATTGATTAATGTAAGATAAGTAGGTCAATGGTTTGAAGGTTTTGCTGGTTTTCAAGGTCACTATGTCCTCTTCCCCTGAAAGAGGGCTTGGCAGACAGGGAGGGATGGTCCTGGGTTCCAGGGAACAATGAGGTTGTGGCAAGCAGGATGAGGGAGCACTGGCAATGGACTTTTTAGAAATAAAGTGAGAGGGAAGCCAGAGTATTACTTAAAGATTGACAACACTCTCAACAGGGATACTTGGAATGGTGAGAGAGTTTTGGATTAGGGAATTATCATGAAGGGATAAAGGATTAGGGTATCACCTTCATAGTGGGGAAAGAAGTGGTGTTGTCTCTGTTATATCCCTGCATGTGATACTGGTTGTTTAGGCTACTGAGTTGAGAGCAGGCTGTTGGCAGTGAACCAAAAGTCTGATGGGGGTTTGTTCTTTATATATGTAAATGTGTATGTTCTTTATATATGTAATGAAATGTTATTTCATTACACTGAGTTAAGTTCTTAGATCATGTCATTCTTCACAGTTCAAAATTTGTTAGCATATTTCTGGATGCTCACAAGAATTATCTTGTGAGAGAGAGATGCAGAAGAATGAATCATCATGGAGGTCTGACTGTATTGCAGAGAAGTAACACCCACAATAATGAGTTCCAGAAGGCAACTTATCATATTTTAAATGTTTACAATATGTGTGTGTGTTTACACGCACACAACATTTGTATATAGACACACATGTAAATAATGTCTTGAAATGCATTTTCACAAATACAACATGTATACATTCACATGTTTCTACACAAGAATGTGTGGTAAAACATTGCTAACTTAACCATCCTGAGCAAACTCCCAACACTGGCATTGACTACCAGACTGTGGTTTTATTCTTCAGGCCACAAAGTGCAGCTGCATCTGCAGGGGAAACTCCCACACCTGTGCAGGTGAGAGCCTGAAATTGTGCAGTAGAGGATTGGAGCCAGCACAGTATTTAACTTTATCTTCTGCAGCTGCTCTGTGTGAGCTTGCAGTTGTGGTGAGAGCCTTTTCCCAGGAAAGGCTGGTGACATCACACGTTGGTGCTAAGCTGTCAAAAAGAAGTTTGATACAATCTGCCAAGCCCTAAGAAATCAAGGAACCATTCCTTGTTCTATGTAATATTTACCCCATGCAGTTTTGGGGCTCTTTTCACAGATTAGTGTGTAGACTCTGGTTGTATATATATAAAACTCCACTTACTGTTTTTCCTAGATAGTCCACAAGATGGTAGTGCACCAAAGTCATGTCTCTAGATATCATGCTGCATAAAAATTTTATCTAAAACTCATATCAGTTTACTGGCAATTCAACAGACACAAAAAAATAGATTGTGGGTTCAGCTAGGTTAAGTAATATATTTTGAAAGTAGATATGCTGGAATTTATCTGGGTAACTCCTATTAATGCTTGTCATGCAGTTAAATACATCAACTCAAAAGGCTCTGTGATCTCTGAGATGGATTTTTATTCTATGCCTTTGGGAGAAGAGTTTACAGTTAAGAATTAGGCTTCAGGCACCTGGTGGGACTTTGAGTATTTACTGTCTAATTTCACTTTTTTTCCTCTTGTACACTCTGTGTGTCAGAGCTTCAATCAGTAAATATTTGTGTTGATAATACTTCTACTTGATTTGTTCTAATGTTCATCCAAAGTATTAATTTTCAAAACATTCATCAAATTCCCTGATACCAAGAACAGTATGAAAAATTGCATAGGGAATAACTTTGATAATTTCTGTTGACTGCAACTTCCACTTGTTGGGGAAACACCATTGATCACTCTGTGTGCTTACAGCTTAATTTGAAAGCATTGTTGTTCTGGGGTGGAAGGAATGGATAGATGTAAACCCCTCTGCTTTCTCTTGTTGTTCTTCTGCACACAGGAATGGTCCTATGGCTGCTTCAGCTGATTCTGGCTTTCTCAGGTGATTCCAGTGAAGTCAGCCAACATTTTTCATTGGTGCTCTGGCTGCCCCATGCCCAGTTCTGGCTGCTGTAATTGTGCTGCACTGGTTTGCTGATCCTTAGTGCAGCTCTCCTGACAGATCCATGCATGTGTCACTGGCTGGTGATTATGCTTTAGGTTGTCACAAGAAGAAAGGAGACAAATTCTTTTCTTGACAGTACCTCTTTGGTCTTCAGGAAAACAAGGTTTGATCCTTGAGACTGTTTGCAGGTGGAGGAGGAGTCCTGTGGTACTAGGAATATAAGGAGAATAATTCCTGAATAATTAGAAATCCAGGTGACAGGTGCTCTCAGACTTGCAGCACCTCTGTCCCTTTTTGGGCCTCCACTGGGTCTAAGGGGCATTGAATTCTGTCTAACCTGGATATGGAGAAAAGGAATCCCATCTTATTAGTGACTGGAGTTGCTTTCTCCAGCAGCTTTGATTCAGGGAGAAGCACGCTGTGGGAGATGTTGGTGTGAATGGTCCATGCTCTCAGCTCCCAGGGTGAGAATGGTCCCTGCTCTCAGCTCCCAGGGTGAGAATGGTCCCTGCTCTCAGCTCCCAGGGTGAGAATGGTCCCTGCTCTCAGCTCCCAGGCTGCTGCCTCCATTGCTGAGCTGTCAAATCCAGTTGTCCCACAGCAGCAGGTCCTACTGAGCCTTGCAAGAGTTCCCCTCTGGGGTGCTCACAGGCACTGCCTCCCTCTCAGCACTTGCATTTATCTCAATTCCTCCAAGCAGCTGAGCTTGCAGTTGTCCCCTGCAACAAGAAGAGGATTTGTATGGGTTGGACAGGGATGTTTGTGCTGCAGGGGAGCTTTTCCACACCCTTTCTTGGAGCTGCATGGGAGCAGCAAGAGGGCCATAGGCCATTCAATGGCAGTAAGGTTTTAAGTCTTTGAAGTGCTGGAGTTGCAGGTTTGGGGACATGAAATCTTGGTGATCCCAAAGCCTGTGGATGTGCTGTTGAAAGAATGTGATGATTGCACATACTACTACATGAAGAAGAATGCTGATCTCTAGACCTGCCAGAATGTTCATAATTTTAAGGCAAAATCAGGAGATGGCTGATGGATAACGTAGCTGGTTAATAAATTTTGTGTCTCTCTAAATAGGTGATAGGTGGACTAAATGTCAACTTTGTAGATCAGGTTAGTGTCAAATGTCAGATACTGTGTAAGCTTCCTTACATTTCTTCTTTGTTTGTTAGATGTTTTTCACTTTGACAAATCTATTAAACCACATTTGGCTACACCATTTGCCTGCCAAGTCTAGTTTTAAAGTAAAATAATTTTTTCCAGCAATTGAGGCATAAAATAGTCTTTAATGAAAATAGCAACAGACACTTAACTCTAGCCCTTCCAGCCAGATGTCACAATAATGTGAACCATCAAAGTGAAAAGTCATTTTTCACAGATACCTTAAAATCTGTATTGACAGGAGGTAGTTGGTATGATGTGTAACTTCACCATATCCTTTGTCCACCTTTTTGAAGACTGTGGTAAAACCAGCTTGGTTTTGTTGGAATTTTTTTTTTTTTTTAATGAGCTTTGCTCCTAAACTGAGTTTCATTCCTTACTTTTGGTTAATTTGCAGTGCCAACTAGAAGTATTTTGTTAATGTTGTTGTTCAGAGAGTCTGCCCCTGAGGCGTGTTTTGACACGCTTGACTCCTTTGCTGCCTCCTCTTGCGTGGCCTTGACTGTTTGCCTATGGCTGCATCTGTGCCAGGTATGACACAACCCTTTGCAGTTGCCAGTGTGAACAGCATGTCCTCAAAGCAGCGTGATCCAAAAGGGGAGGAAATGTTCTACTTGGGGCCAGGTTTTGAGTGGCTTTGTTGAAATCCAGTCTCTGCTCTCACAATGGTTTTGCAGAAGCATTCAGTGTGTTCTTGACTGAAGACCTTTTTGGTTTTTTGGAGACTTTTGCCTCACTTTTATTCCTTTATACATTTTCTTGTTTCAAGGGGCCCACTGCTTGCCTTCTGTATTGTCATCTGCATGGTGAACAGGTGACCTGAAAATTCAAATACTCCATAGGATTGGGTGCAGTCAGCCTTTCCCATTATCATATGCATAAAACACAGTGGTAGTCACTGGGCTGCCTGCATTTATTAATGTGTCTTCTGGATGGATTTGTACTTGTGTTATAACTTTATCCCCTGCCAAAAAGAGGATGATAAATGATGCTTTGGGTTATTCACAACTTCCTTGAGAAAGATTTAAAATATGAGTAAAACATGAAGCTGTTGCTCATCCAAGTTGGGTGAGTTTGTTTTAATAACAAAGCAAAAAACCCAAGCAAATATATTGCGTTGAAATTTGAGCTGCAGAGAACTGGATTTATTCACTTATTGCTACAGTGCTCATTTATGAAAAGAGTTTGAAATCCCAGTGATGAAAACAACTTTATTTCTGGCTTTGATGAAGCAAATAAATCCTGAGTTGGATTTATTAATTCCAAATACAGAGCTGAAGTTTGCTGTGTCTTGTGATCCATGATGGCTGAAGTTAGGCTTGTGGGAAGAATTCATACTGGAGAAAGCTGAACTGAAGCACATGGGTTTAAACAGATTGGAGTGGAATTGCAAGGTTCTCTTTTGCACCTGAGGGAAAACCTAAGGTGTAATCTCAGCAGTAAACTACTCAGTTATGCTGTTCTATGTTTTTCTAATAAGACACTTCTGTTTTCACATTTGTTTTTTGTTGATTGTGGTTTTTTAATTGGTATTGGTGTCAGGTAGCTTTTGCAATTATGAAAAGACAAGTGTCAAACTTCAAGAGAATGGCTGGTCATTATAATAAAACTTCAGCACCTTACCATAAGTCTCTGGAAGCAGCTCAGAATGATTTTATGAATGTTGTTTTTTTTTTTTTTTTTTTATTCCAAATCATCCAGAAATCAGATCATTGTGAAGCAAGGAGATTGTTTGTGGAATAGGGGCCAAAATTTACCACTTTACCTTTGGAAATTCCTAAATTCCTTTTTTTTAGACATGTTGTACCCTGCTGCCTCTTTCAGCAGATCATTGGGAAAGGCTTTTAAACTCTAAGGTGACTTTTCCTCTGGGTTCATCTGGGTTGTATTTAACTGATGGTTTTAACAATACAGGCAAGTTTCAGCCCCTTAGCTGGGGTGCTGCCAGACCCCTGGATGAAGGAATATCTTGTTGCTCTTGCCTCTGCCAAGCTGTTACTAGCTCCTGTTGTGTCATTTCCAGAAACTCTAACTCGTTTTTGTCCTGAAATAAATGAGCATTAATTTGTCTGTTGCTCACCCTTTCTTCTGTAATGCCATTTGTAAATGGCTTTCTTGTCTTGGTGGCATTTCTGGGAACATGCTTTTAGGCTTGCCTTGCTTTACTTTGTATCAGTTACTCAGCTATTGCTTAATTTTCCTCAGTAGAATGACTCCTGATTTCTGCACCCACGGAATAAGATCAGGTTTGTGTCCTTTGTCCATAAAAGCATTTAAGGATTTCCAGTGATTTCAAATCTTTTGTGAAGTTTGACTACTACTGAGAAATACATTGTACTCTTGGGAAAAAGATGAAAATCAGTCAGTTAAATCAGAATTGGATAAAGCAGATGAAGTGTAAACATGTCTAACTCTTCTTTCCTGAAAGGCAAATCGGGAAAGATTAGCACCTGTCTTCCTTCATCTGGTACATTTCAGTATTTGAACAGACCCTTGGTGTTCTGGATTTCTTTACTTCTTTTAGTAACAACAGTTTAGAACATGCAGGTAGCTCCTTGATGTATCTGCCCACAGTCCAGTAGTATGATCAGAAAGGTGGGTAAATAACACTGGGAATAGTGTGGAAGAAGAAAAAAGAAAGTCATATTCCTTTGTTGACTCTTGAATTGAGAAGAGCTTCTGTTTCTCCACTACCCCATGTCCTACTTACTAAAAGAATGTAAAATGAGAATAGGTCTAAAGAGTAGGAAAAGAGTCACCTCTTGTGTGAGGGGAAATTAAATAGAGTAGATCTGTACAGCTTGAAGAGGAATGAATAAAGGGGAATAAAGGTGAATAAAATTGTGCCTGATGTGGAGAAAATGAGCAGGAATGAATCACTGCTGGTTTTATACAGTTTAAAGGAAACAGCATTTCCATGTGCAAGGTGTAGTTAAATTGTGGAGCTTTCTGCTGTATGGGTGTGAATGCAGAAAGTGTCTGTGCTTCCAGCAGCAGCTCCTGCTTCCAGCCTTATCACCTGCTTGTCTCTGTATAGTCACATCTGTCACTTTGGAGCCACCAGGTGTCAGTTCACCCAACCCTTCACCACCACAGACTTGAAAGTGCTTCTCAGACACCTGAGCCAAAGCCCTGCATCAGCATCAGGCTTCCTTTCCCTGCAGAGTACTGGAGGCTGCCATCCCTTCTTGCAGGAAATAAATTTGCAAAGAATTTTTAAAAATTGGTAAAAAGTTCATACAGTTTTGTAGATTTGTATGTAAATACTAAGATAAGGTATATTGATTTAAGAAGGCTATAGAATAGAGGTGATATTGTTAGGAGAGAGATTGAATTAGAATAAGTTTTAATAAGTTTTAAAATTTGACTCTACAAAAAGATTAGATATTTTAGAGAATTAGAACTGTGAAAGATACATTGTAATAAGACTAAATGAGGAAAAAAAAATGTAAGTGGTTAGTGTTAGAAGTAATAGTAACATTGTGCAGCAAAAGCTAATAAGCTGAAAAGCATTTTTAAAGTATTGTGACCAAGAAATAAGTTGACTTCTAATAGAATGGTGTTGAGTTTTACATCCCTTATGTCTTACCCTTCATCAAGACTAATAATACAATAAAATCTTTTAAAACACCTCTCAGTTACTCCATGTCTAAAAAGCTGAGAATAAACCAACACCTTCTAGACAAATGGAGAGTAAAAAAGGAGTACCTGCTTTCTTATGCTCATGGTGGTCCTTCTCAACTTTTCCTGCCAGACTCCCACAGGATCCTAGAGAAGCTTTTCTTTGTTACCTCTGGTCCTAATCTTAGGCCTGCCAGGTGGCAGCAAGTCTGCTCAGGTTTGCCTTCTCTGGCTTCCTGCTCTTCAACCCTGGTCTTGCTGGATCCTCTCCAGTAAAGCCAACATCCCACCCCACCCTCAAACCACAGCTTTCTTTGCCTGTATTGTAGCTTATATGCTATAGGTTAAGTAGAAATGGACCAAAGGTAATTTTCAGAGAGGCAAAATTCTTTTTCAAGTCCCTGAGCATAGTGTGGTCTCCTGGCCAGGTCTCTCTGAAGGGATGCACACACTAGGTACAGGCATGTAGATGGAATTTAAACCATGAGAACATGGCTCCTATTTCCTTTCTTGGAAAGGAATTTTGGACAAAAGTGCTATCTAGCTATTTCTTGCACTTCCTTGATTTAAGGGTCTAGTTTATGCACAAAGAGGTAGCCCAGGCCTCAGAATTTGCTGCTCATCAAAACCATTTGTTGTAAAATGGATATAATTCAGCTAATTTCTTTTTTGTTTGTGATGTTGATAATATTAATTGTCCAAATTCTTAAATAGTTCTTCAAAACCCCAATTCTTTTGGTCACCAGATTTTTGCATAAGGTTATAAAAACTGTCCAGTGAAGCATGGCTTTGGGAAATATGTTTTTCCCTAGCAAATTATTTTCAATGCTAAGAAATATGAAAGAGACAGAAGTGTTTTGCTGCTTTGGAAATGAAAGTTCTGGAGAATTTTAGGTTTATGCTGCTGGGTCAGATTGCTATAGTAATAAACTGTGTCCTCATCTGTAATTATAAAAACAGCTAAGTTCAATAATCTGATCAATGCACTTGGGTGCCTACTCATCACATCTGGATCTATGAGTCTGATCTTTTCCTCAGCAGACTTGATAACAAAGGCGCAGAACATCTCCGATTTGTGCTTGGAGCTTAAAAAAGGAAAAAAAATTAAAACTTATTCAGTACCCCACTCTGCAGCTTTAAAGATTCTTTACATAGGGCACCTTTTCTAAATGGGGTCTCTGGTGTTTATATATGTATGTTTTGTTTTGTTTTTTGTCAACTACAAGTTGTAATTGTAACTTCTTAAAATGGTTTTGATGTGTCAAAACATCACATAAAAAGCATCACAATAAGGAACATAGAAATCTATTATTATTTTCCTCTTGTGGGTCAGGCAGGCAGAGATGTCTTGCCAGTTCTGGTTGATAAATCCTTGCTTCATTTGACTTAATTTGTTGCACTTTTTGCTGATGTACTTTAAGGCAGTAATTATCTCTGTTTCCACAACTTCCATTTGAAGAGCAGCAGAACATGGAGGGAGTGCACTTTGTAGGTAGACTTAATTTTTCTTATCAGGTTCGTTGTATTATCTGGTAATATTGACTGTATCAGTAAATTGGGTTTTTCCTGTACAAGACAGATTGCATTATTCTGAATCTCCATAGGTTTTGACTTCAAAATCCCCTTTGGGCCTTTGCAGTTTTGTCATCATGTAAGTTCTTTTGATTTTTAAAAGCCTCAAGTACTAAAAGTTGTCCCACTGAGTGAATAAAGATCTGTCCAAAAATCTGCCAACTGAAGGAGAACGTTGAGGGCTTCAGCCTCACTCACTGTGATCTTTTCTAGATGCCTTGAAGATTACCCAAGCACGAAATTGAAAATTCATTGGGTTAATTAATTTTAAGTAAAATTTTAAAAGTGCAGGGAGCCCTTATTCCACAATCTCTCTCTGATTTGCTGTCATTGTGCTTTGTGGTGGGGAGATATTGAAGTACAGGGAAACACTTGTTCTTCCTACCTTTTGTAACAAAATACCTACACTTTTCCACAGCACTTCTGCTTTTCAGTTAGTGTGTGTGTGTGCAATTTAACTCTACTTTCCCGAGGAAATGTAAGACTGTGCAATCATTAAAGACATTTTGAGAGCCATAGGGAATGTGCCAGAGGATAGGATGCTGTGGTGGTGCAGTGAGTGGGCAAGGACCAGGGAAGGGCTGGAAGGGTCTGGCGGGGGAGCTGTGGCAGGAGCCTGAAAGAAACAGTGGGGACCTCAGGCTGGTGTGCAGTGGGTGCTGGGGAGACACATCACCCACGGGGATATGGAAAATCAGACTTAATCAGCTCTGCTTTTCAGGGAGCAGCTTTTTAAATTTGAGATTTTATGCAGGATTTCGGACAGTTTACCTGTGGTACAGGTGGAATAAATTCACCTGCACATCGGACTGAGCATGGCACTCATGGCTCAATGATTTATTTTCTCTTAGGAATAAAAGTGTGTCCTTCAGAGAGATTTCTATTCATATCTTCCATGTCCTGGCAGGACAGCCCCTACTCCAGGCAGCATGACAACAAACTGCCAGAGAGCTTTTCTTTTTCCCATGTACAGCAGTAGCCAGGCTTTGTCAGGGACATTGGGCTGTCCCAGAGCTGGCTCCAGCAGCATTCCAGGAACTGGCACACACAGGTGCTGTGGCAGCTTTCTCTTCTGCACTGAGGCTGGGCTGCTGAGACCTCATGTGCTGTAAAAACTAAAAAGTATAGACATAGTTTTGTGAAATTTTGGAGGCTGACACTATGTGTCTGGTGCTTAAAACAGGTGGGAATGAGACTGGAGGAGTCTGTAGGGTGGAAATCCAGCTGGAAGCAGTCCACAGCCTTCCCTGACACTAGTTTGTACTGATGATAAATCTTGGCTGGCACTTTTAAGTTGTTGCAAGTGCTTCTATTTCCCTTGACCTATCCTTGTGTGTGAACCCAGTCACTTCACCACAAAATGTATTCATATCTTCCTAAGGCAGATAGAGTGATGCTTCAGTTCTTTGGGGGGGGACTGCTTGTATTACCCATATCATGGGGCAGAAATTTCTGCCTTTTCCACAAGAGACAGTGACAGCTCACAGAGAACACACTGCAGCAAGGGTGCTCTTCCTGCCTGTCCATCATGAATGGAAATCTCTCATCTGATGTTCTCTTTTTGTACCTTGGGTTTCTCCATGGGTATTGTTGGTGGAACACTGATGAATGTTACCTTCCTTTTTACCAGAGTTTACATGCTTAACCAGATCTGTGGCTGGTGCTAATTTTGTTAACACAAAGAAAATAATATAACTATGCCTAAAAACAGATTGCTCCAGGCCTCCAGTAAGAGAGGAGGGAAGGGGAAGTGGTGGCAAAAGGCAGGTTTTATGCCCTGGTCTCAGTGCAAAATAGACTGTAACCTGCTACCTTTGTGAAGCAGAAATTAAATGGAAAAAGTGAGCTACAGAACATAAAATTGCATCTCAATTTTTATTTTATTTATCGGGTCAATCCTGCTAGTTTTTATTACTGCTGGCAACTCTGCTATTTGTTTTACTTTAATGGCAGAATGGGAGATGTCTTTATAGCAATAGGAATTTCTGTCTGTGCTAGTCAGTCTGCAAAGGAAATCTATAGGTTTAGTGGCTTGAAGACAAAGGCATAGAAAATGACAAAATTACACCCTGCCTGCATTAACAGCCCAGGGTTGGAGCTGCAGAGTAGGATTTTCTTCAAGTGCAAAGAGCCAGTGTGCCTTGTTGTGGGTGTGAGAGTACCAGCAGCATTTTGGATCTTTGAGTGCTCTGGTGAGATCATGGTTATCATAAAGGCTGTTATCATGATGAGACAATTATTCAGCCTACGCTGTGAGAGCCTGTGAGAACTGGCTGATTCTGATTAGTGCTCTTCTTTTTTTT